>JAVHNL010000276.1:0-25000 GCA_031216105.1 Dalbergia cultrata | reverse complement strand
TTAATAACAAATGGAAGAAAATAAGCCTTTGGTGAACAGTATGAGACTTTCTCAAAACCTCGTATTCAATTGGCCGTAAGTTTTGCATATAGAATCCTTGATTGACATTATGTTCACTGACCCATTTTCCCATCATAGAGCGCACAAGAGAGTATTCATCTGACAATATTTCGAGGTATTTTGGTGCTATGAGATTGAGTTTGACGAGAGTGATCTTAGCTTGTCCATCAGATTTTCTTATTATGTAACACTTGGTTTTGACTTTGTTTCCTTGAACCTTTGCTGTAAGGCCAACCACTTATGTCAACGATTCTTATGTTATGCAGGAATTTTACATCTTACACATTCACAATACATATGCTGGAATTTTTTCCTCTTCCCATTTAGACATTGAAAATTAAAATCCACATTCATAAATATCAAAGTTACAGTCAAACAGAAATTAATAAAGGGCAACACATGGTTTCCATTCTTTAACCGTGAAGATTTAACTTGTAGACTATAGTTTTTTTTTTTTCCTTTTCCAATTATATTTGTTATCTCTAACTTATTCACAGAATACATGTCAAAGTATTTTTATCAAGACATTCTCACGCAAGGACTCAAAATTTGGTGTACTAATAGATGTTGTTGCTAAATCCTGACTATCCTGTTCTTTTGTAAGTGAAAAGGCCATGATTACTAGTGATGACAGTGGAGCACTAATTAAGCCTGAGGTAAGTAACCCGTCTTATTTTCCCCATTTGAACAACTGATTGCTGAGACTTTCTGGCATGGCATGCTCTCAAAGCAAGAAATTTTCTTGTTCTATTCTATTTAGAGCATGACAAATCAGTATAGTGGTAGTTAAAGAAGATGTTAGTGGATGGTTAAAGAAATAAAGATGACCCTCCATAATGATTTGTCATGCTTTGAATAGAATAGAGCATAAGAAATTTCTTACTCTTAGGCAATACAATATTTTTTCCTTATTACTAACATGCATGCTATTTCTCAAAACAAATTTTGTTGGTCTTACCTGAATGTTTTCGATCGATTAATGCAACCAGGGAAAACACAAAGCAATGGCAGTTTGTTTATTTCTCGGACTTGGGTCCCTTGTTTCCTGGAATAGCATGCTGACAATAGGAGATTACTATTACAAATTGTTCCCCGTAAGTAACTCAAGGTGCCTCCAGTTTCTAATCAGACTTGAATGTATAAAGCTTATTGTGATGTTATGAGACTTCCTGAAACATTGGTTGAATGAGGCTATAATTGCCACTAAATTTTAAGAAAATAAAATAAGAGTGCTCTACTGTATGGCAATGTCTACTTGAAGGTTCTAAAAAGTTAGTCATTCTAATGAATCTTTCTCTGCACTCTGAAGAAATATCATCCAGCAAGGGTACTTACCCTGGTTTATCAACCATTTGCACTTGGAACAATAGCAATACTGACATACCATGAGTCAAAGATCAACACTAGACTGCGGAATTTGGCTGGATACACTCTTTTCTTTGGTAGCACTTTCTTCGTTCTTCTTGTAAGTACACCATTTTCAATTCCTATATTTGTAGCATCTAATTTTTTGTAATTCATATATGGCCTCTATTCCTTGGCAAAAGCTTCAACAATTTGTTGTGACAGTTGGATCTAGCGACATCAGGGAAAGGTGGAATTGCACATTATACTGGTTTATGTGTGCTATCTGCTTGTTTTGGATTAGCAGATGCTCTTGTCCAAGGCGGAATGATAGGAGACCTGAGTTTCATGTGCCCTGAGTTTATCCAGGTTGATTCTTCCATATAATTTCTTAACTATTTCTCATTGTTACCCTTATATATATACTTGCGTTCTAAATTGTACTTGCCGTTAACATTATGCAGTCCTACCTTGCTGGTTTAGCTGCATCAGGGGCTCTAATTTCTTTTCTGAGAGTGCTCACCAAGGTAGCTTTTGAGAAATCTCATAATGGACTTCGCAAGGGAGCTAGTATGTTATTTATTTACAATGCTCATATATATTGGTTTCTTATATTTGTCTTTATTTTATTTGAATGTTTTGCTCCTGTTGGTCCTTTTCTAGATAGTATAAATATTCTGTCAATTTTCAATCAGTATGCTGGTTCTCAGTGCTCAAAGAAGTTGTGCTTAAAGAGGTTACTTTCTTATTTTTGGCAGTACTATTCCTCGCTATTTCTACATTCATTGAGTTTCTGTGTGTTATCCTGTACGCAATCTACTTCCCCAAATTGCCAATTGTGAAATATTACCGTTCAAAGGCAGCCTCAGAGGGATCAAAAACTGTTTCAGCTGACCTTGCCGCTGCTGGCCTTCATACAAAAGCCAATGATCAAGTAAGATATCTTTGTTAAAATAACAGCACATAATTGTCATTATCTTTTTTACCTCATGTCTAAAAGATTTGGGGACTAACGTTTTTTGTAGGGTGCACATGATACCAAACAACAATTAGAACGGTTGAGCAACAAACAGTTGCTACTTGAGAATCTTGACTATGCAGCTGACTTATTTCTTATATATGTAATAACATTGTCAATCTTCCCCGGATTCTTGTATGAAAACACTGGATCACATCAGTTAGGCTCATGGTAAGTGGTGATTTATGCCTGTTGTTCAGATAATATAGTTGCCTTTTGACATGATATAATACAGAATCATTTTAATATGTTTTGTATATATTTGTATAGTTTTGAAGCAAACATTAATTAACATAGTTATAATGTAAATGGCTCATTTTATTTCATGTGTTCGTCTATTTTTTCCCTTCCATGTGACTGATGAAATTGATAGGCAAAACAATAACTAAATTTTATTTTGGTACTGATCATTTGTAGGTACCCGATTGTTTTGATTGCAATGTATAATGTGGTGGATCTCATATCAAGATACATTCCCCTTGTGAAGTGGCTGAAGTTCGAATCCAGAAAGGGCATAATGATAGCAGTTCTTTCTAGATTCTTGTTTGTCCCAGCTTTCTACTATACAGCAAAATATGGTGACCAAGGATGGCTGATCCTGCTCACCTCCTTCTTGGGACTCACCAATGGCTACCTCACTGTGTGTGTTCTCACAATGGCACCAAGAGGTTACAAGGCAAGTTTATCTTACCAACAATTCATAATGTGGGTGTGAAACTAATGTCATGACCTTGAAATCACAAGGCAACAACTTTACCATTATGTCGAGGCTCACCCTCATTAAAAGAATAAATCATTAAATGTTTAATATAGATTTCCAAAATTCTAGTGCTTTTGTTTATATTTAACCATTTATATTTCAACTTGGTAACATGAGAGCTTGACATGTGTAATAGTGACAGATACTAGCATAATGCTAACCTGATTTTATAAAATTGGTCCATTTCTGATTACTCTGTTGTTTGTTTTGTTACAGGGTCCTGAGCAGAATGCATTGGGTAACTTGCTTGTGCTGTTTCTGTTAGGCGGCATATTTGCTGGGGTTGTTCTTGATTGGCTGTGGATCATTGGTAATGGTGGATTCTGAAAATGCACCTTATTGGCGAATGGTGAATGCTTAGTTAGTTTCTCTGATATTGTAAGTAATTGGAATTTTCAATCATTAGTCAGCGTACAAGTATCGAGATCATAAAGGCTCTAATACAAGAGCCACCAGTAAATGAACCATGTCTCTGCAATGAAAACTAACAAACCCATTGATTCACGTATATGAAAAATCCTATATCAATGTGGTAAATAAACGTTCATCAGATACATGGAGCCTGAAGGTACTGTTTATAAGAAAAGCATACATATCTAAAGGTGGAGAGGTACCAAAAAGGTGTTGGCCACAAATCAAAGGGACTCGGGTCTTAAGGATATGATTTCGATTTTAAGATTCTGAAAAATAAAATATTGTTGAGAGCGATCACCACTTAAATGTCAGATTGTAACTCGAGAAACTAATTTATTCTATGTCAGGTCTGAGAGATCAAGTGAGAAATGTTGTGGAGAGTGCAAAAGAAAATAAAATCTTAAGGAAACACCCTCCCCCTTCCAAACCCCCAGACAAAAATAGGCACTAACTAATTTTTATTTGGACAAATTAGTCCTTAAAGAAAGAAAATTAATAACTTAGTATCTAATATTTTAAAATATCAGACAATTTAGTTATTCCATCAAATTGTTCTTTTAATACTTCTTCTGTCAAATCTCTATACTAAAATATTATGGCATGGATCCTTAACTAATTAATGCAATATTGTTATTTTATGAGTTGTTATTCTATATTCTTAGTCACTTTACCAATTTTGACAAGAAAAAAAGCCACTCTAATTAATAAAACAACATTTTTTTTAGTCTAATTACAATATTCAAAAGCTCCATTTTATTCATAAATTTCACTATAAATGCATCATAAATGCAAAAATGGCGTTTTGTTAATAAGAGTAAATGGAATGATAGGATGTAGAATAACAATTCGATGCCAACTTCATAATATTATAACATGATAGTGTTTAATGAAAAAGCTTTATAAAGAAACCAGATTATCTTGCTTTTTAAAAGGTTATGGAACGAATTCTAATTCGTTTCTTTTTCTTGTGGATGAATTTTATCCGCCACGAGGAATGATAGAGAAATTTTGGGGGTTGACTCTAAAATATATTTTTTTGGAAAAAGTAGAGGTACCATTACTAATAATACTTACAGATCTGATTGGTGGAAATGACAATTTGAGAGAGCAAGAAGCACCAATTAGCATCTAGCACGAAACTTTACACCACACGACTCAATATCACTAGTTGAATGGTCAAACGGATCTTCCTTTTCTTTTTGGTCAGGATTAAACGGATCTAGCCAAAGCAAAGGACAGTTCAAATAGGAGCCCAATACGCTTTTCTTTCAAGATAGCCCAATAAGTCAGTCGTCCCGGGCAAAATGTGAAAAAGAATTAGCGATTACTTTTGACCCAAAAAGAAGAGTAATATTATGGAAACAATAAAGTTGGATAATAAATAAGTATAATATATTTTATTATTATTAAATGCGATAAGTAAGTGGGATGAGTGGAAATTATTTATTATATCTGATAATAATAATGTGTGTGATATGTATTTATTATGTAATTTTATTATTCCATAATATTTTTTAAAAAAGAAAATAACGATTACTTACTATTATTGCCTACGTAGTCAAGAAATTTTACTATAAGAATCTCATATTATTTTATTTTGAGGAAAAAAAATCACATTCTTAAAGATAGAAATAGTAACGTGGTTAAAGAAAAATAATAATAATAGTAACGTGGTGATTATCAGAGCATATTATCTCTCTCTATTATTTATTTGACCACGTCTAGGGCCAACCAAGTCAAATTCTTATTTTCAAAGTATTTATATAATACATGAAATAAAATATCAGCAATTGGATCAATTGTACCTGCATCATGATTTCTTTCACGTTCCATCTTCTGCATAAGCCCTTTTTTCTCGAAAAATTAAAAATAAAAAAGAAGAAAAAGGAAAGACGCTTTTTGTCTGTACTTTGTACAATTGAATTTGGATTGTTTACAGTTACATGGGTGACAATATATGACAGTTATTGCATGGGCAGTTAATAGCAGAGGATTTTGTTTTTGTTTTTGATTTCTTATTTCATAGTTAAATATTTTTTAATGAGTTAATATTTATTTTAATCCATTAATTTATATTTATGAGTTAACTTTTAAAATAAGTTAAATTAGTTTCTGATATTATAAAATATGAGTCATATTAGTTCCTCAACTCACTTTTACTTAATATTTTATTAATTAAATGATGATATTTAATATTAAGTGATACATTAATATATTATGTATCATCTTAGATATAACAAATTTAAAATAACTTATTTTGATATCTAAAATTGTATAAAATAAATCATTTATGACTTGAAAAAATATATATTTTAGGTGACTCATTTTAATGTAATTTTAGACTTAAAATCATTTATTTAAACTTAATTTTAGGTTAAATGATATAAAGTATATTAAAGTATCACTTATAAATTTCATAGTATTATTTAATTGATATAATGTTAAATAAAAGTGGACTGAAAAACTAATATAATTCATATTTTACAATATCAATGACTATTTTAATTTATTTTGAATGTTAGGGAATAAAGTGAAGATTAACTCTTTTTCAATTTTGATTATGAGAGATATTTTTTAACAGTGGAAGACACTAAAAAGTCTAAAACCAAGTGATATATATATATATATAAGAATTGAGTTTCATTTTTTTAAGTCATTTAATATACACACGTTAGTGTATGGTTGTTGGGGGTGCAGACAAATATAGCCCGTCTTTTAGTCCCATATTTGGATAATTAAGTCCATTTTTTAGTTGTTACTAATTATACTATTCAATGGTTAACGTTTAAACGAATATGTGCAGTACCTTATTTCTTCTTCTCGTGCAGCCTTTATGTATATGGAAGTGTTCATGCACGTAAGTTCCATTACTATACATTTAAAGAATATGCTTTTAAGTTGAGAGTTCCTGAAGAAACCTCTCTGGCCATCTCCCATTATTCCGGTATCAAAATGTTGCCTTGAGTATGTGAAAATTCTGAATCTTCTTTCCTTTTTCCCCACTCCAACTTCCTTATGATAATGTCAACTTCCGTGAAGAAGCAAGTTTCATTTAATTTGCTTTCATTATAAGTAGGAAGCCCTCTTGATCAACCACATAACATTCATGCCTTTCAAGTTTGAAGGTTTCGGCTTCTGCTAATCATACCTAGCTTTTACATCTTCATTGTTTTTGCAAAATTCATATTATCATCACGATTGGTACGTCTTTAACCTTCACCTTTATATTTTCTTTTACTTTAGTGGAAATTTATTTAGAGAGAAAAAAAAAAAGGAAGGAAAACAAGGAGAATAAGAGGGAAATTTTCAAACAAATAGTGGTGCTATATTGATTTTTTTTTTTCAATGTTTTGTTCCATCTGCGATGAGTTTCTTCTGTTATTGGACAAGTTGCACTAATATTTTCTTATGATTAGGAGATACTAAGATTATCTTTATATTCTCTTGTAAAAAAAAAAATTATCTTATATTTTGAGTCTTTACATATTGGTGGGTTGATGTTCCAATAGTCCCAGTCACATTTTGAGTGATTATTAGAAAAAAGAATATAAAAGATAAAATGTTAGACCTAGTAAATATTTTAAGGTGCCAAAAACTAGTGCAAACTCCAGTTTCCCGGTTAATTAGGTATTTCCACAAGGAACCAATTCCAGTAGCATGGAAAAAGCCAGGAATTGGGTGGACCAAGTTGAATTTTGATGGGTCATTCAAAGGTAAAAGTGGAAGAGCCAGCATTGGAGGGGTGGTCCGAAATCACAATGCAGAATTTTTGCTTGGCTATGCTGAATCCATAGGATCAGCCAATAGCACTATTGCTGAACTTACTGCACTTAGAAGAGGCCTTGAACTTGTCCTTGAAAGTGGGTGGAATGATGTATGGCTCGAAGGAGATGCCAAAACATTGGTTGAAATTATAGTGAAAAGGAAACAAGTTCGATGCACGGAAGTACAAAGACACATTAGTTATATAAATTCTATGCTGCCAGGATTTAATAACTGCATTGTGAGTCACATTTATAGGGAAGGGAATAGAGCAGCTGATAAATTTGCTCAAATGGGGCATCACTTGGACAAGCCTAAAATCTGGAGAGACGTTCCTCCTGATGAAGTATTGGATATTGTGCATGATGATGCTGAAGGAAAAATTATTCTTCGGTATTGATTTCTCGAAGGAAAGGATAACCATTGTATATATTATAAGTATGATTAATTTATTTTTTAGGCATAAGGTAATATTATTCATTATTTTCAGGCAAGATGGATGCAAATTTGTTTGATTAAATTTATTCATACACAGATATAGTGAATGTAGAAATAGCATGATTTGTTGAACATATATAAATGTAAATGATCGACCACCTAAGTTAGGAGCAACAGTTTCTTCAAAGTTCAAATTGCAATCACTTGCATTTTGGATGCTCAATATGTTTTCTTGATTATGATTATTGGGATGACGGAAGTGACAGATATTCTGACCGAGATAATCCAATGGTAAATATCTAGTTGAAAAGAAGGGTTTCTCAAAATGTTACACAGATGTCAATAACTGAAAAAGTTGGGCTTATAATCAGGATAGATAGACTACATGAAGTTACAATTTTATAAATCAAGTTGTACATTGTCTATTCATTCTTACTGATCGTACAATGAAAGTGACTTGTTCTGAAAGTAATGAGATTGATCATTTCTTACTTTATACTTTAATTTACACTTTATATCTTATTACCTTGATGCTTCTATTTTGCACAGTATTTGTAAGACCGATAGCAACCAACTTATAACACAAAACAACGACAAAGGACTCTAATAATTTTAAGATATAACTTCCCGCGGGGTTCTAGCTTCCTATCTAAATTTGACATTGAATAAGAACATAAAGCAAGGCCATGCCATAAAGTATATTTAAATTTTTTTGTAGCATATTTCATTATAAAATGCTATGTGAACTCAACTTTTTTGGGCTGCGGCAAAACGAAACAGGTCAAACCAAGAATGCTTGGTGCACTTTATGAGTTGCTGGTGCTGTGCCTAGGTTCCCCTTTTAGTATACTACTGGATCACCGTATCCTCGTGTTGAGGAGGCTATTATATTATTCAAGCCCACACAGCCCATTGATGTTCTCAGCACAATATATGCCACAAATAGTTGCAAATTATACATCAAGTATATTTTTCTATTCGTGTCTGTTAAGAATCTGCTAATCATGTGTCTTTTCCTTTCAAACCTCGAATTATTATATGCAGATTTCAAGAGGAATGATATAATTTTGAGCCAAGATAAATTAAATAGTAGTACAAAGGTTCCGTTCTAGTACAATTGATCAGTACAACTTTGATAGATGCTGGAAAGTATATACAAAGTGCAGTAACGGAACGGAAGAACCTATCAAGTAATGATAAGGTAGTACAAATCAATGGAAGTAATTGGTGTACTACATTTTGTAGGCTTGTTTTACAGGTGATATCATACTTTTATATATAGCAGCTGCCATTAACCTCATTTTGGCAACACAAATTTGAATCTCCCAAATCTCCCCACATCGGAGAAACATGATTATTGAGTGCAGCGTTAATGAAATCCTAAATTAGTGAATACATTATGTTTCTCTAATAGATGCCTAATGATTTCATTGATGCAACACTCAATCATGTTTCTTTGGCAATGTGGTATATTCATGAATTCAAGATGCTAAGTGGAGAGCATCTATGCCTTTAAACAAGGTAGGTTGTGTTTCTCTATTTCTTCCACCATTATTTCATTTACAGATTGATATGTGATGTTTTTAGAGGATAATTGCACAATATATAGCAGATATGTCTCCCTTCTTTCCTTGCTTTTGGGCACAAAAATTTGAGAAATCACGTCAATTTTTTCATGTTATAACATAAATTCAAGAATGTAGCATCATGAGTCGTGACAATGACACTTCCATTTGACAGTCGCTAAATATATTTGGATTGAAGATTTGTTTTGATCAGACTACAAGCCAGGCAATTCATTCCGGAATTTCTCTTCCAGCATGTATCGGATGGAATAAGACAAATATATAGTCCAAAGTTGCACCTCCTCATTTAATATATGTAATGTAACCCAGCATTGAATCCAAAAGAAATAAATTGATATCGGTCCACGGTTGCCGCAGAAGTTCCATAGCAGTAAATTTCAATTTAAACGTCAGTTTCTCCTGTCTATTCTCTTCTTTTCCACTTCTTTTTTGTTTTTTTTATGCATGCATAATTCCAAGTTGTTATGAGTATTGTTCTTCCAACTTCTTCATTAGTTAAATTTAATTAATTTCTCACATTTTTTTCACTTGGTAACTTCATTTTGAGCATTATTCAAAATATCAAATTGAAAGTGCAACTGTGCCATCTGAACTCAACTTAACTACTTGGCTTGCGTGGACAAAACCAAAAAGAAAAATAACCAATATACTAGTGAGAGCCTTCTAGAGTTCTAGTAGCTGTACTAAAAGGGAAAAAGGATGAACAAAGTAACCGCTCATCATAAATTTATTGCAGTAGCAAAAGAAATAAAAACAAAATGCAGAAAACGCTTCGAAAGATATTTAAGGCAATATACACGTTACTTTCAAGAAAGCCTTTATTAGAAGCTAAGCTTCAAGCTGTACATAAATTATTAAACTTCAAATAGACAATTAAAGCAATTGCAGATTTGTAAGACTATATATGATCAAAATATCACAATCATATTGAACCAAAAATAAAATTCAGAATCATACTTTTTTATTTTTTCTGAATGTACTAATTTGCTTGCAATACATCTTTGGATTACATAAAACAGATTGAAAAGTCTTGAAAAACACCAGAACAGCTCAAGTTGATTGCTTCCGTATCTCATGATGAGATAGATTCCCTTCCCATCAAATGTATGGTGACAAAGCTCTCCCACTCTGCATTCAATTACAAGCCCAACACTTTCAACACAATGTAGACAAAAGACACAATGGGCTTCATCAAACAACACTTGATTATTTTCCAGCCCATGGATAAGTACATTTAGTGCTCTAATTCCACTTGAACAGCAAAAATTCAGCTAATCTCCAGCATAAGGAAATATTTCATACGCAACATGTACTATGGCTTTACTGTCAGACTATGCATGCAGGGTTAACATTTCTATTTCTAATTACCTCGAATCCAAAACTTAAAAATAGAGGGCAAATCAAAGCAATTGGCTAATTGCTTCTAGGAAGCTATTCATTTCACCTCTTTTAAACAAGTGATATTCACAAATTAAAATATATATAATGAAAATTTGTGTACAAACTATAAACCATTACTTCTATATTGGCATACTGCAAAGTCAGACTTCAATTTCGTACAAGAGATTGCACAAAATCAGCTTATCAAAAAGCATTCACTGTGATTTGAGACAAAAAAAACAAAAGCATATGCACTACTAACATTTACATCAAAGGGCTAACAAAACAGATCATATTGGTCCCTGCATTGGCAAATTCATGGATTTTTATTGATGTATATTTCCAATTTGCTAAAATCAAAAGCTGAATGCTAAATTCCAACCCTACATCTGCATCATTAATAATATGATCAATTCATGCATACACACATACATACACTTGATTGATTTCAGCCCAAAAACTCCAGGAGTAGCAAATCTTGCTCAAAGCCCCAACGAACCTGAAATTTTTCTGTTAATTTGCAACCTAAGCTGAGTCCAATACAGAAAGCAAAACAAAACAAAGAAAAATACTAGAAAAAAAGGTGAAAGTAAAATCCAAAGCATACATTTTTTTTTTCTTTCTTCAGAGAATTGCTTGCACAACTCTTCAAAGATTTTGAAGAGTCCTGATCAAATCAATGATCAGAACCGCTCCAATGTTGAAGATTACGAGACTAAACTGGACTCCCTATTCTCCATTAATTACGGGAATATGCCACCCTTTGAATAAATCCACACTGTTTCTTTCTTCCCCCAATAAATAACACTCTTTCTTTGGGCCTCAACTCAAACGAAAAAACACCAAACCAAAAAAAAAAAGAAGAAAAAAAACCCTTTCTATTTCTCTGCGTTCTCTCTGAGACTCCCACTTTCTTCAGCAAAAAAATTTTCCCAGGAAAAGAATTTGATTTTTTTTTCTTCCATGGTAAGAAAATCGAGTGAGGTGGAGGAGGAGCCTCTGCCGGACCACCTGCGGTGCAGCCGCACCGACGGGCGGCAATGGCGGTGCCGGCGGCGCGTGATGGACAACCTCAAACTCTGCGAGATTCACTACCTTCAGGGTCGCCATCGCCAGTTCAAGGAGAAGGTCCCTGAGTCACTGAAGCTTAAGAGAACAACAAGCAACAAGAAGAAAGGGCACACCTCCAAAAACGACGTCGTTTTGAAGAGCATGGAAATTAGGGCGAGGATTTCTAAGATTATGAGGAAGAGGAAGAAGAAGAAGCGGAAATCAACAGAGGGTTCTGACTCAGCAACAGCATTGGTTGGTGTTGGTGTTGATGTTGGTTCTAAGAAGAAGAAGAAGAAGCGTGATATGCAGTTGGAGCTGATAAGGATGGTTCTGCAGAGAGAGGTTGAGAAGAAGAAGAGGAAGAAGAGCGAGAAGGAGAAGGAGAAGGAGGACAGAGAGGAGCTGCACCGTTATTACAGTGAGGGTGAGCTCAGGAGGGAATTGCCCAATGGTGTCATGGAGATTGCCCCTGCTTCTTCAACTCCACATGATTACACCAATGTGGGTTCCCATTTTGATGTCAAAGTTGGAATCTTTGATCATACTAGAGCTGTTACTCCGCGTTACTTCAGGTCCAAGAATGTTGACAGGCTCCCTGTTGGCAAGTTGCAGGTGTGTTGTGTTTTCTGAGGTTGTCTCTGTGTGTGTGTGTGTGTGTGTGTTTTTTTTTTTTTTTATGAATATGATATATGATATAGAGTTCTATGACGTCGCTTGTTTCATTTAGCTTACCTCACTTAGTGGGACAAAGTTTAGTTGTTTATATAATTTTTTGATGATGATGATGATGGTTCTCATGTTTTGTGTTTTTGTTTTTTAAGGTTGTGCCTTACGGAGTTAGCTTGAAGAAGGGTAAGAGGAAGAAGTGTCATTGGTGCCAGAGGAGTGATTCCTGGAATCTTATCAAGTGTAATAGCTGCCAGAAGGAGTTCTTCTGCATGGATTGCATTAAAGAACGGTTCGGACATTTTGAATTTTATATACTTCAATTTTGATCATGATGTTGAACCACTATCTGTGCATGTACTTGTTTTCCGAAAAACTTTATGTCATGTTGAATATCTTGCTTCATTTGTTATCCTAATGTGCAGGGCCCTTCAATACCTGTATTAAGACTATAGTATATTTTGGACAATACTGAAGCTTGAATTTTTAGGATACATTGTTTGATCTGTTAAACACCTAGTTTGGATTACTCACAATGCAGTTCTAAAACTCCTTAGTTGAAAGGATGCCTAGTTACCTCTTTGAAGTTGTTAAGAGTTAAGCTGGATTTGTGGAATGATTATCTATGTGATCAGAGATTAATAAGTAAATGAGCAAAGATTTTTTGTACAATGTGGATCTCGTACCCCTTTCGCTTGTCCCTGCTCTTTTTTACCTCTTTTGGAAATAGCAATACCACACTGATCAGTAATGAATAGTACCAGCATATTTGCCAATATGACCTCTGTTGTCACTGCAACTTTTATACTGAAGAGCAAAATATGAGACGTTTGCCAATTTATTTGTTGAAACAACTTTTAGGTATTTTGACACTCAAAATGAAGTTAAGATGGCATGTCCAGTTTGTAGACGAACTTGCAACTGTAAAGATTGCTTGGGAATTCAATGCAAAGACAGTGAAAGTAAGGTCTGACATCAAAGATTGATGCTTTTTTTTTCCTGTTAGAACAGTTTTTCTGAAGTAGCACTTTCTGACACTTCAATGTGCCCTATTTTTCCACTTGCCAGGAATATTTTGCTGGTAGAAGCAGAGTTGATAGAATATTGCATTTTCATTATTTGATCTGTATGCTTCTTCCTGTACTAAAACGAATAAGTGAAGACCAGCATGCTGAGCTAGAAACAGAAGCAAAAATTAAAGGTAGTAGCTGTTATTCATCTGAAATCAATCATTTCTGTATTAGTTGTTGGTTATTACAACACAGGTCTGTGTGTGACAGGGAAAAAAATTTCTGATATTCTCATCAAGCAGGTTGAATTTGGGTGCAATGAGAAGAATTACTGGTAAGCTCTGTTCTGCTGATGCTATTAAAAAATTCAAATGATTATCTAGTGTTGCTAGTTAACAATTGAGAGTATGTATGTGTAAAACTTGTCTCAGCAATTACTGCAAAACTCCCATCTTGGATCTTCATAGAAGCTGCCTTAGTTGTTCCTACAGCCTTTGCTTAAGTTGTTGTCAGGAATTAAGTCAAGGAGGCACCTCTGAAGAAATTAACTCTTCTTTGCCCAAGCTACCTGACAAAATGAACGGTTGCATTGCCAGTGAAAGCCACCTTTTGGATGAGGAGGCCATATCTCGCGGAAATTTAACTGCCTCTTCAATGTTGCCTGAATGGCCAAATCGTGATGGTACTGACAGTGTATCATGTCCTCCTACAGAGCTAGGCGGTTGTGGTGATGGCCACCTTGATTTGAGATGTGTTTTTCCCTTGAGTTGGATCAAAGAGATGGAAGTAAAGGCAGAAGAAATAGTTTGCAGCTATGACTTTCCCGAAATTTTGGATAAAAGTTCAAGCTGCTCACTGTGTTTTGACAAAGATAAAAAACCTAACAGGTACAAGCAAATGCAAGAAGCAGCTCGAAGAGAAGATTCTAATGATAATTGCTTGTTTTATCCTACAGTATTGGACATCACTAGTGATCATTTTGAACACTTTCAGAAGCACTGGGGAAAAGGCCATCCTGTAGTAGTGCGAGATGCACTCCAAATTACATCAAACCTCAGTTGGGATCCACTGGTCATGTTCTGTGCTTATCTTGAGAGGAGTATTACAAGATATGAGAATAATAAGGACTTACTTCAAGCTTGTTTGGATTGGTGTGAGGTCAGTTTATCAATTACTTGAAGCTTGTATGCTGGGCCCAAAAAGTCAGTACAATTTTGGAAAACTATTTATTCAAATTAGATGTATTTAGTAATATAGACTAAATTAGAAATTTTCCTAGTTATTGCTATTGGTAGTTGGCATGCATAGTGCATATGCCCATTGTGTGTTTAAGTCTATGGCCCATGGTCTTTGTAATGATGGAGCTCTCTTGAGCCAGAAGACACTGCTAAAAGTACATTGCACTAATTTTAAAATTCTTACTCTGTCACAGGTGGAAATTAACATTAGGCAGTATTTTACTGGTTCTCTCAAATGTCAGCCCAAGAGAAACACTTGGCATGAGATGTTGAAAATAAAAGGATGGTTGTCTTCCCAGCTATTCAAAGAACAGTTTCCAGCTCATTTTGCTGCAGTAATTGATGCTCTGCCAATTCAAGAATACATGAATCCCATGTCTGGTTTTCTGAATTTAGCTGCAAATCTGCCACTGGGGAGTACAAAACATGACATGGGACCATATGTCTATATTTCATATGGCTGTGCTGACAAAGAAGCTGATTCTGTGACAAAACTCTGTTATGACTCATATGATGTGGTGTGTTTCCTTGTTATGTTGCATTTGATTTCTTAATATATCTTGAGTAATGCATTCCTAAGCTTTTAGTTTATTTGTATTGAATATATGCTCTATCATGGAAAAGTGATTTCTAATATTATAGAATATGCTTCTTTTGATGTTTCCAATGGTGACCAAATTGCCATGTTGATCTTTTATGCATATATCATGTTCTGTTTACTCCGAGGGGATTGCATCCTCTGAAGTAATAAGCATCCTCTTGGAGTGCTTCCTACCCAGTAAGAATGTCTTATTCCTTTTAATGCACAAAGACCCTGTTCCTTGTGTATGTGCTTCTTTCTTGCGTATCTGTGACTGAGTGGAAATATTGAAAGTTTCCAAATAGAAGTCATGCTGCATTGTATGTTGTCTAAATGTCACAATTGTTTTATGGTTTTAATAGCCCTGTTATCAAGCTATAGTGCACAGACTACTCAACTATGTTAAATAGTAGATATTGCAACCAAAACATAGTCAAATCCTTAGTCAACAGATCATCTGTCTATTAGGAATTGGTTCCTTAGTCCAGCAAAATAAACTGTTTATTAAGAACTTGTCTAGCTTTATTGTAAGTGTGTAAAACTCTGTGTGAAGAAGTTTGAAGTACATACTGTCATCACCTTATGAGAATTTATATTTATATTATAAATTGCCAACTCTAATATATTCCTCAGATTTTCTCCTTCTAGGCATCCTTTTGCTTGTTTTCCAAATCAATGGATGATGCATACAGTAGGTGTTATCCATGCCATTAACTCTGTATGTTCTGTAATTGTGAATACAGGTTAACATTATGGCACATACCAGTGATGTTCCTCTGTCCACAGAACAGCTTACCAAAATACGCAAACTATTGAAAAAGCACAAAGCTTTATGTCGAAGGGAGTCTTCCAAAGTTACTACTGCTCATGCAGAAGACATGGAACAAAAAGGAATTCAAAGTGTGGGAAGAGAAGGAATGGACTTTTTCAGGAGAGTCAATAGAACATCTTGTATCCCTACTGAAAACAAAATAGCAACTGGAGAATGTGCTTTAGATTCTGATGCCGAAAAAGCACAAAGCTCTTCACCTCTCTGCAGGACAGTTCCAAGCTCTGAAATGTCTCCAGATCATAATCCTAGAAAAACCTTTGAAAACTCAAACATTGATAACAGCAAGTTTACTGAGAACTCCGGTGCGCAGTGGGATGTCTTTCGAAGAGAAGATGTACCAAAGCTCTTGGAATACCTCAAAAGGCACCATGATGAGTTTTCTTATACCCATGACTGTGACGAGGAGGTAAGTTCAAAAGCACAAGATTCCTAAGCATGATGTTGTTTCGGTTAGTGATGACCAATTCAGTGTCTCTCTCTCTTTGTCTTCCTTCTTATGCAGATGGTTCATCGAATTCTTGATCAGAGCTTCTTTCTTGACAATACTCACATAAAGAGACTTAAGGAGGAATTTAGTAAGTACAACTTTTATGTGTTTTATTTTTCATCTGTTACAATCCTAGATAACTAAATTAACTCACTTGTGACTATTGCCAGACATTGAGCCATGGTCTTTTGAGCAACATGTTGGAGAAGCTGTCATAATTCCTGCTGGATGTCCATACCAGATTAGGAATCCTAAGGTATATGTGATTTTCTTACGAATCTTCTTCCCTTTCTCTCTATCTAGTTAATTTAAACAACATAAACACATGATGGGTATTTGATTCTTGAAATGCAGTGTTGTGTTCATGTGGTACTGGAATTTGTGTCCCCTGAGAATGTTACTGAGTGCATCCAATTGATTGATGAAGTTCGTCTGCTTCCAAAAGACCATAAGGCAAAAGTGGACAAGCTGGAGGTACATTTCATAATAAAATTATTTGTTTCTTCTGTTAGATGTATTCATGAATTGACAAAGCTTTTGTTTCATTTTGGTTTTCATGAAAACAGGTAAAGAAAATGGCCCTCTATAGCATGAGTACAGCAATAAAAGAAATACGTGAGCTTACATGCAAAACCTGATTGCCCGGGCTGAAAATATTGTTGGATGTTTCTGAACCTTGATACTATGTCTCTTTTGTACAGATTAAGTCTCAAACTCATTAAGATCTGGCTAGGACTTAGGTTGATTACTATCGGTTTCTTTGCGACATTTATGCATTGCCTGAATCTGAAATAAATTTTTTTGTTCTCTGTTGATATTTGTCCTATTGTTTACTTTTAAAACAAAATTTGATAATACTAAAAGTCGTGTAACAGAATAAGTTATTCAACACCATTACCCATTTATATCAATTGAATTCCATGAAATTTCTCACTTGCTGTGTCTTTTGAACTTTGAATATTTTCACTAGTTTTGAGGGGTACAAGTATATTATTCATGGAAATTCAAATTATATAACTTGATAATGCCAGCGCTTAAAAGAATTTTACCCCTATAATAGGTTGATTTGGCCGGAACCATATTAATTGAAATTACTAAAGTACAAATACTGGTGATCCAAGCCAGAGAAAAAAGAAACTCAAATTTCATAATGTTAACGGTCATGATATTTACCCCTGGATTAGCTCTTTGATCTACACCTGGTGTGGCATGTAGTAATACAACCTAAACTTTGTGTACCACAGTTGGACGTAATACAACTTAAACTATATGCAACCTTGTGTACTATAGTATTCACATGTTTCAGAAATCAAAATCTTCAATAACTTTCATTTGGCACTATAGTAGTCTAATAGTTTACATCATCCGTTCAAGTTTGATAAGCATATTTGATGTTAGGATAGCACTTTTGGTAGGAATAATGCACCTGAATTCTCGTTAAGTTGCATTAACAAGCACGTAGAGTAAATGAAACGAAATAAATATAGATGGGGCAAGAGATGAAGTTAATTATAAGCCAAATTACAATTACCCATATTTTTAAGTTGCAGAGATCTAATAATTACCTTGCTTGCGTCGAATTTATCCTTTAACCAAGCTATCACAGACGCAGTAGAAATTAACAAAAAGAAGACAATGTTAGAAATGGTGTCATTTTAAAACAGAACGGTTGTTACATTTAATTTGATGTTCGAAGCAAGTATATCCCAAACCAGTTCTTGCATCTTGCCGGGTACAAAAGTGTGCAAAGGAGGACTATAAGAATTCACCTCTTTATTTTTTCATGTTCATCTTCCTTGTAAACTGTGATGCCCACAATAAAAGCTATCGGAAATTAACCAGGATCAATACAGGGGATAGATTTTCCCCCCAAAAAAAGGGAACAAAACAAAGAAAGAACCAAAAAATGGGTAATGTGAGAGAGATCTTAGGACAGGTGATGTTTTTTATGTTGTCAAAATTGTTTCTGAAGAACCTCAACAAACAAAGAAACCTATTCAAGGGGCCATGAGTCCATCAATTGTGTAGGAAAGAGACTTCGCCCAATCAGCTCTAAGTAGCAATGTCTGCAGCGTCTGCATCACATTGTATCCAGGATCAAGCTTTCGCTGCCAACCCTACAAATTCAATGATTACCAATATCAGGTAAATCACATCAGCAAATAGAAATGGTAAAAGCGGAAAGGGAATAGGAATAAAGTTGATGTTCTAAATCTAATTATTCATCGTACTATAGTGCATCCCACGCATGTCAATCAGGCAATAAACTCCTTTACGTATGTCACACATTAGTGAACATTGTAAAAAGAAGTAATTACCTCAAGAACCAAGGTCGTTACCATGACAGTACAAACATTGCCATCAATATTAACTCTATGGCGCCGAACTTTCTCAAGTAATTGCTCCATGCACTCTGCAGGATGAACCAGGTCACCTTCTGGGGTGCCCCAAAAAGTAAATGCCTCTTCCACTTCCTGTTAAAAACAGAGGAGACTAAGATGGTTCAAAATAGGAGTTCAAAACAATATGAAAAAAACAAAAATACAAATGTCAATGGCTAATGGCAACACTGTCACAATAAAATCTTACTCCATATTTGGTGTTGATCCACACACACACACACACATATATATAACATATCACTGGGAATATAAGTTGTTAACGAAAGATATAACCAAACAAAACCATAGTAATTCTTCTGTGGTGAACTAAAAATTAATAGTAATGACAAATAAACGCAAGTGAAAGGAGGGGGAAAAGGTTACCTCAATAAAAGCCTTTGGATTTGGGCAGTTCTGTTGTTTTGATAAATTAAGTGTGCATTCTGCAGCAGTACGGCCATCTCGGCGGGCGACAGCTTTGAAAAATTCCACTAAATTTACCCGATCACTGCCGGAGAGTTCAGCAGTCATGCCTACATCAAGGAAAATAACATGAGGCTTTGATTTGAAGAGCCGTTTGCGAGAACTGCTCGGAGACACTCGGACAAGAATATTTCCAGGATGCATGTCTGCATGAATGAAGTTGTCCACCTGAAAGAAGACATCCCAATGTCTTGGAAGCTAAAACTTTATAATGTTCAGGATTAAAACTATCATAGGACCCCAGCTTCTTTTAGTCCACATTAAAAATCACGCCATAAAATGGTTATTAATAAAAGTCGACAAACAAAATACTGACTTGGATAAGAAAATTGATTATATACTAGAGATGAGATAAATTAGCACACCTGCAGCAATATTCTCTTAAAAGAAATTTTTTAAAAAAATATCTAAACAATTGAGACCAGCTAATTAACTAAGAAAGGCTGTCAAATCACTACACCACCACATCAAACAAAGAAACCCATCCAAGTGGCAACCGCAACTTGCAAGATTACTAATTTATCATACAGACACCTGATAGAGACCAAGTAGCTGAGGGAATTAAATTGTATTAAAGAAAAATAATACAAGGGTATTATGGATAATAGGGTCAGCATGTGGGGTGAATCACACGGGGCCCCCTTGGTCCTAACTAACTTGCATATTGGCACCTGTTGTGTGTGTGTGTGTGTGTGTGTGTGTGTGTGTGTGCTGGCAAGGGATGAACATTGTGTGCATGTGAGGAATTTTGTTAGAGAGAGGGGTATAATTGTTGGGTAGGAGTAGCATGCAGGAGGCATCTTCCTTTTTGGACAAAGGTTAGGCTTAGGAGAGTAAGGACTGCTATAGTGTCCTAATTTTCTCTCTTGTATTCCATTATCTTTACTGAGCCAATTCTCTATAGTGCAATATAGCACTGTTCATCTTCCATTTCTACTATTCTATTTCTGGTTTCTATTAACACCTTGATGAATAAAAAACAGAAATAGAAAACTTCAAGGGAATCCACTATTTTTCACCAAGTTTACACTTCACATTTGCTTATTGGATAAATGAGCTATCTTAATTACAGTAATCCCATCCCATATCTTGAGGATGTATATGTAGCATCTTTATTTCCTAACAATTGCTCCAGTCCTCCATGCTAGTTGAAATATGTAGGATTATGCTTGTCCTTTTTACATGTGGCTAACAACTTTTTAAATGTTCAGACTCCCTCGTTATGTTATTTCAAGTAATGAGTAATAAAGATGTGCCCTTTATGGAGCATAATAAATCAAGAGCACTCAAAATAAAAGCATTGAAATTGACGCTATCACCAAACACCAGATAGCAATGGCACAAAAATTTTCAAATAAGAGATAAACTTTACCAGAAGCATCTTCAAAAGTGCATGAGTCCCAATGTGTGCAAGAGCAGACTTAATCCTTTCATGTCCTTGAAGATCATCAACATAATGTGAGACACTTTCTCCTTTTTCATATGTTTCTACCAATACAGCAGGGTGCACAAGTGGATAGACGGGCTTAGGGAAAGAGACATCCTTCCATCGACGGAAATTGTATATAAAGCGGCTCAAATGGGC
The DNA here is from genome assembly GCA_031216105.1 of Dalbergia cultrata. Taxonomy (NCBI): domain Eukaryota; kingdom Viridiplantae; phylum Streptophyta; class Magnoliopsida; order Fabales; family Fabaceae; genus Dalbergia; species Dalbergia cultrata. The sequence goes on along the minus strand of JAVHNL010000276.1, from coordinate 3,923 downwards.
AGCTTCCCTTGCAAGGTCAACTTGAGACATCATGAAAACTGCAAACTGTTTTACACTCTCATCTAATCTTAACCAATTAAGAGCAGGAATGAACGTTGACACTTTTGCTGCCAAATTTATAATAGCAAAATCCCTTCTGATTGATTCTCCCACACCTGGATGTCTAACTTTAACTGCAACTACGAGGGGCTTTGCCTGTAGACCAGGATATTGACATTTTAATGAAGCACGATGCACTTGGGCTATGCTTCCAGATGCAACAGGCAGTTCTTCAAAATTTTCAAAGATTTCAGAAATTTTTCGACCAAATGCTCTTTCTATAGTTTTCTTTGTGTAGCTAAAACTATGCTCAGGAGCTTTGGAATGAAGTTCTGCAAGCTTAGTGCACAGATCTCGTGGAAACAGATCAGGCCGTGTAGCTGCCCACTGACCCCATTTTATAAATGCTGGACCTGACATTTCTAGCGTACGATGAACAACCTGTAGCCACAATTGTCGGAAATTGGGTCCAAGACAATCTGCAAACGGTGCCATCATGATACTTGGAGAGAATAATATGGCAAGATACAGAGCTCTCACTAATAAGATAAGGCCCTCTACTACATTGTATATAAATGCAAACATGTGATTGTACCCATCCTGTGCACGCATATACAAAGCATTCTGTGATTGGTAACGCTCAACATCTGCCCAATTTCGCTGAGCCAATGCAAACTCTCCACATGTAAATGCAAAAATGCCAGGAACTATCAAATAATAACGAGATAAAGCCAGGCTCACAGCCTGAGCAATCATATTTATGGTGGAAAATGCATCGCGGCCACTGGAACAATACTTTCTGTACAGCACTTTCCAAGCAATTTGAGAATTGCGTGCCACCGCATTACTTGCCGAGATCACAGAAGCATTCCTAAAAGAAAAGCATTTATGAAAGCCTCCCTGTGTCCCATACCACAAGAACGAAGTGCGTGCTTCACCAGGAAACTTATACTGCATGTACGACCTGCATTGGTGGACATTCTGTCCAGCCGAGACAATCACCCCATTTTTGCCCACTTCCTGGTGTCTGCTTCTATGAGTTCGAAGAACCGATAGAGCAGCTCCTCTTAAATGTCTAAGCATTTAAAATCTGCAAATCAATAATCAAGTCAACTACAACAAAATCACATAATCCACCTGCATTTCCATCTATTTCACCCGGTGTAATTTAAACAATTACTTTGGAAATACTAGCTACAGTAGCTCCTCCTCACTTGTTCTAACCAGAAAATGTACACTGAGCATTAAACTTCTGATGAATACACTAAACGTCCATTCCTATTTCCTACAAAAGGGCATCAAGCAGTTTCAAAATTCCCCCAAAATTTTGTTCCTAATTTTTTGGAGTCTCCTTCACCTTTCAGTTGGAAGGTAAGAGTGCTAGCTACAGAGGAACACACGTGCACGACTCTACCCAACCGAGGTAATCAAGGTACTCAGTTAGAACAAGGAACCCAAAAGGAGAAAAAGGGGGGGGGGGTGTGGTTGATACTAATGGGCAACACAGATTTGAAAAGCTTGGGGGGGAATTAAAGGATTGATGTTCATAAAAACAAAATCACATCACATGCATTCATTCAGACCCTCAGAGATTCATCCGTAGAGAGAGACAGACGACTAGTTATTCCGTTGATCAGATAACACAGCTTGCCTCAGTAATAATAATAAAAAAAAAACAAACATAATATATCTACCACCAAAAAGAAAACCCACAAAAAAAAAAATGAATCTCAAAGAAAGTAGATAGAAACAACAAAAAGAAGAGAAGAGAAGAGGAGAGAGGATGTTAGAAGGGAAAGGAACCTGGGAAGGAAGAGAACATGCTAGTCCGGAGGTCGGTGACAGACAGACAGACAGACAACGGTTGATTCAGGAAAAGAGAAGAGAGGCAACAGCTTCAACGTGGAATGAATTATGTGAATGTTGCCACATTCAATGGTTGCCTCCCATGCCCAATACAAGCACAAACCCTAAGTCTAATGAAGGCCTACCAAGTTGGAAATCATAATTTGGCCCGTAATAATAATAATAATAATAATAATTAGCCACATGAATATACGAATTCTAATTCTATATAAAAAAAAAAATCTGGCTAAAAGACATGATGATCGTGCTTTTTATGGTTAAATTACAAGTTAATTTTATAAAAAAAAAAATTGTGATTTCTTAAATAAAAACTTTGATAAGAAAGCTCAAAATAATAAAAAATAATTTTGGTCAAATTAAAAATACTACCGGAAAAGGGCCGGTTGTTTTGACTGTCAAGCTTTTTCTCTTTGACGTGGAATCAAAAGAAATTCATACGGCAATAGAAAAATAAAGGTGAATTTCGTGATATGTCATATGATGATTGTGTTTTAATTTATTGAAAATACAAAAAGAAATGTTGATTGTCTTTTGATTCATTTAAAGAATTTGGAATTACTTAACTAATTTATAAGCTAATATTTTATTATTAGAACTTGTAATAAAAAGTTAAATTCAAAATGATTTTGTAAATTGTTTTTTATGAATGAAATAAGTGTAGAATGAATATAATCTCTGTATTTTAATCATATCAGTTTCCTTAATATATTCTCTAAAATACAATAAAATACTAGATACTAGATAGAAATGATAAATGCAAATATACATAAAATTATAAGATTAAATCCAATTAAATCAGACCAAATTTGGGAAAATTTCAAAAATTACAATTACTTTTATAGAAAGGTTTTGAAATTAAATTATTTCTTATATTATTTTTTTTGTAAAAAAATATTTGTTAATTAAACTAGTTCCTAAAACTTCTTGTTCTAGACTAATTGAGACAGTTTGAGCGAATAATCTCTTCTTTTTTTTTCTTTTGTGATACGGAGGCATGCAATATTATTGTTTTCAAATCGCAAGATCATCTTATTTTTGTGAATTTCTTGGTGTCCAAGATATAAATATATGACTTTGTCGCATCCTCTTTGATCGCTTCGAAGCTTTTCTCTAATTAAGTTTAGGTGATGTTATTTCTCTTGATAATTTAATAGGTACCGTTGGGCTAACGAGACCAATTCATAGCCTCCATCACAAAAAAAAGAGACTAATTCGTATTTTGTAGCCATATTCTAGTGTCTTGGACGCAGCAACGTATGTATTGTGACATCATAGAACGTGTCACGTTTACGAGCATAAGTAAATTACAACAATACCAATCCATTGCAAGAGGTACGTGTTAGCCTGCGAGTTTTAGGTCACATGCGATTTAGGTTGTGACATTTTAAAATATATATTACAGCATCCTAAACTTTCTAAATTCAAAATATGCTCCTTAGCATAATATTAAGAACTAATAAACATAAAATTTAAAGTAAATGCCCATATCGATCCTTTTCTATTTTTTTTATTGATAAATTAATCTTTAACAATTATAAACATCCAAATTAATCTCTCACAATTATAAAATAAAACATTATAGGTCATTGGATGATAGGTGGTTGAACTCTGTCATATACCTATCAATCTTGGCCAGCTGTTAGTCAAGTTCTGCCTAGTCTTATTCGAACTCTGTAAAGTCTTGTCCAAGCTCTATTTCCTCTTAGGTGAGCTCCACCTCCTCCTAGCCAAACTCTTTTTTCATCTCTGCCTCCTGATCGAGTATTAACAGGCCGGTCAGATACATATAATATCCTATTTTAACAATTGTGAAGGACTAATTTGAGTGTTACAATTGTTAGGGATCAATTTGTCCATTAAAAAAATTGTAAAGGACAAATCTGGGTGTTCACTCTAAGATTTATATGCATTTAACCCCCCTGATATTTCTAATTTGTGCAACCCAACACTTTATCTATGAATTTCATATGCAATTAATCCCCTTTGATTCTTTTATTGTATGCAACCAAACACCCTAC
>JAVHNL010000275.1:0-25000 GCA_031216105.1 Dalbergia cultrata | reverse complement strand
GAGAAAAGAAGGTTACATTGAGACATAGACGGCAAGCTCTGTGGACAGCATCGACAGCAGCCTCAAGGTGTTTGTAATACTTTGCTTCTTGCTGGGGAAATGGGAGGTTGGCCCTAACCTAACATAACAAAAATGGAATTTAATTAATTAATATATTATAATATTATTAATGGAATGAATAATGAAATATTGAGGTTGTTAGAAAGAAAAGAAGGGAATGAAAGAGCGTAGTTGTAGTTGAGAGTTGAGGAATGGAAGAGACATTACTAACGCGGAAGCGTGAAGAGCCAGAGATGGGGGTGCGAGTGGCGGCAAAAGAGTGGCGGAGGGCGGAGACATGAGAAGGAGGACGAAGCAGCAGCATATCCATTGACGAGAAGAGAAGGAGACAGCCAGCCACAGCGGTCACTCCCACTGGGCATTGGACACTGTCTTTGGACTTTGGGCCGTTCCTAGGAACTACACCAACAAGGATCCTCGTTTCGTACAGATCAGTCGGACATACCATACTTGTCCTTGTTTTTTTTTTTTTTGTCCTTGTCGAATACCACACTTGTCCATCTTTTTTTTTAAAAACATTTGGTGTATCACTTTTTGGGCTCGACTTTTTTGTCAACATGTTTTTTTTTATATATTTACTATTGAGATTTTACATAAAGTGGAATGCAAAATACATTCCAATCCCAGCAGACAGTGCCACCCAGAGCAATCAAATCCGTGACCATGAGGAGTCATGAACTCAATGTTTGAATCCCGACCATTTATATCAATCTCCGTTGGTTTAAATGTAACAACTTGATTGATAATAGTGTGAATTCGTTTTAAACCCCTTTAAAAAATTACAAAAAATATATTTATAACTTATAATAATGTATTGATAGTATTAAAAATTTGTTTTCAATTATATATTAGCAATAATGATTAATTTTTATATTTATTATCAATTAAATATTACGTAAACCATCACAAGAAAATTAAAATATTACATAAATAGAATAGTTCAATTGGATGATAATGTCAATTTTTTATATTGTTATTATATCAACACTAAAGTTAAATAAACTTAAAATAAAAACAAATCATAACATTTTCAAGAAAAAATCCATTCTTTTTTTTTTAAAATTTATATATGAAACAGTTTGCATGATGCACCCATCCGCTCAAACAACCCGTTTGCTATCGAATTCAGTGACGACGAAATAGGGGGGTGGATTAGGTCATCGGAATTCAATTTAATGTTCGAGTTTCCCACATATACACACATAACTGTTATGGAGCAATCAAAGATTTTAAAAAATTAATCACGCAAAAATAAATAAATAAATAAAGGAGAAAATTTAGCTCTATACACGTGGGTACAAAATAAAAACGTAGGTGGCATTATTATTGTCCAGAATCTTCCTTCTTTGATATTGGACAAAATCAATGAGCTGCAGACGTATAGGAATAAAGTCCAAGTGATAAGCACGAAAAAAAAACAGTGGGAAACAGATTCCTTACCATCGTTGAATTTTTTCTTAAAATAATAATAATACCCAAATAACAATTAGAAAGAAATAGTCATAATCCAATCCAGAACAACACGATTAACCACCTTTCCGGCTTGACCGTTTTGTTTTTAGTTAATGATAAGCTAAGTAGTAACTGTCAAGAAGTGTAAAAAATCTGTGGGGCCGCATTCCACGGCGCTCCAAAATAACGAAATATCTTCCACAGATTAGCATCCTGTCAAAAGCAAACAAAAAATAAAAAAATAAAAAAAATATGTCCCAAAATAGTCATTTACTTTTAGTTAATGTATTTTCCTTTTCATAAAATTTTGCTGAATCCTTCTTCTTTACTCTAGTTAATGCATTTTCTTTTTCATAAAATTTTGCTGAATCCTTCTTATTTTGTAAGTATAATTTTGGTTATGAATAAAAATTATATATGATTCACTCACGTTAATTTTTAAAGTCGTTACAGAACTAATACGTTAGCAATCAACATTTATTATCAAGTCTTTTATTATCACAATAGAAAAAAGAAAATATTTTATTATATCAAATAAATATAGGTAAAATTAAATATGTAAAATATACGTAAATTAAGATAAGAACATATATTTTAAGACTAAACGCGTAAAAAGTTCCAAAGTCCTACGTGGTTTAGATGTTGTCATGTGATACAACAGGCACGTGTCCTCCGCCCACAGGATAGGGGCCATGGTTGTTCGTAAACTCCGCCATTCGAAGCCGGTTGCTTACAATTTCCACCTTCTGATCCGGTTGCGCCATGACCCACTCTCTTTTATAAAATCCCCCTAAACCTTAGCCACTTGGTGGCATATTTCTAATCTAATCCAAACTTGAGGACCCATTTTGCACTTCCAGAATCCAAAGCACAACAACAATCATTCTCAAATCACATCTCCTCTCAATAATTCAGTATTCAGCATATAAAAATATATGCAAGCACAAGAAGTCTGTGAAGTAGTGTGATATTATTAATTATACTGGGCATGAGCTTGAGGTACATGATTAGGGTGTTGTACCAAGGAGGGATGAGAGTGCTCCAGGGGATGAAAGAGTGTGACTCCACCATCAAATCTCTGAGGGATTCTTCTTCCTCAAAGCAGGCATGGCGTTTCTCATCATCATCATCGTGTCTTGATTCAGCCGCCTTCAAAGCCTCCAACTCGGACAAGCTCAAACAGGCTGAACAATCTTTGCGCACTGTCATGTACTTGAGCTGCTGGGGTCCTAACTCATGATGCCTGACCAGCATCCTAGCTTGCTTCAACCTGCTTAGATAAGGCATGCTTGAATACATTTTGTATAATTACTTAGTTGTTTCTATTTCTCTATGCAAGCTTGTAAATATTATTTCTTAGTTCCTATTGGAGATGTTATCATATATTGGAAAAAATGATAATTACATCAACTATTAGTGTAATATGAATTTAGCCACCACTGCTATCAATTTCTGTTACTAATTCAGCTTGTAAGAGCAATGGTTTATAACGATACACGCTTCTATATATCATTTTTCGCTACGGCTATTGTGACTCAATTAAAGCACCGGAAATCATTTTTTCATAGATTAAAACACTTATACACCATTTTTCTTTTTAGCAAGAAGACAGAATCACGTTTTGATGAAGATTTTATGTGCATACTATTAGTATAATAGTATGTGTGAAGTTTAGCTGTATTCCTATGTGCTAGCTAATTGTATATTGACATTTTTTTTTGTCCCTCATCGTTTGTCTCTATCTTTTTGATGTCAGAAAACCCTTCTTTCTTTTTCGTTTTTTCTGATTACACGAGAAGGGTGGGTAGACTTTACCCGCTTTTACAAAACGCATATCATTTGAATACCCAAAACAGGGAAAAAGCAAAAAAAAAAAAAAAAAGAAGATCTGCATGAAGGTGCTTCCGGGGCCTCTTTCATTTATCTTATTCTCTAAGATGTATCCATACTTTAAAATCGGTATCTTATTCGTATTACATGGGCTAAATACGATACAAGTTTACTCTGGTTCTAACAAAATTTAATTCATATTGATAGCCGTAATATACAAATTTACTTTGGTTTTTACCATAAAAAGAAATCCTCATTCTCAATTTGGTGTCTCAATCTCTATCCACCAATAAAAAATGAATTATTGTTCTCACCCAACAGTAAGGGAGAGCAAGGGCGTATTGGTTGAACTGCGATAATCACGAGTTGTTGAATTTAATTTTATATGTTATATATAAGTATATGAATGATATCTCATTAAAAAGTCATCAAACTTGCATATCCCATTGTGTAAGCATGATATTTTTATGGGTTTATCTGCATCCAGCATCAAATGTGTTTTCAATATTTTGGTCGGAATAGTTGGTCTATACTAAACTCGTTTTTTGTTGGTTTCCCTTTTCGCACCAAAAACCAAAAACCAAATTGTTTGTTTTTTTGGTTATAGAAGAGGGTAGAAGCCCAACAAGGAAGACTAGACTAAACAATAAGGTATGGAAGCCCCAATTGCTTCACTTTGCAGAATGCCCCTCAGCCCAGTTGGAGGGGTATTCCAGATAATAGGATCAAAAGACATTTGAAGATCGTGGTTGGCAAGCCAATTCGCGGATCTGTTAGCCTCCCTACACATATGGCTAATCTGGAAATACCAATGCAGCAGGGAGTTTTAAACTGAATACAGATGCAGCAGAACTGGGAGTAAATGAATGGGGCTTAGGTGCTGTGATTAGAGATGAATGGGGAAACTTGATGCTGGCTGCATCGAAGAAGATCTGCATAACCTCTGAAGCGCGCATTATGGAAGCAATGGCCATGAGATGGGGACTGACTCTTGCAGCTGAGACTTCCTTTAGAAACGTTGTGGTGGAGTCAGATTGTAAGGAGTTGGTAGAAATATTAATGGGGATAAGAACTGACTTAACTTATTTGGCAGAATTAGCTCGTGACTGCATAGTGTTAGGGGGTGGGCTTGGGCATTGCATCTTCCAGCACACGAAGAGAAATGGCAATAAAGTGGCTCATCATTTAGCTAAGTTTACTGCCAAGGCCGAATCCTGTGTCTGGCTTGAGGATGGCCCACGTGAAATCATGAATTTTGTAATTGAAGATATTTCCTCCTCTTCCATTCAATGAATCAATTCTTTTCCTGTCAAAAAAAAAAAATCTGGAAATACCAATCCCTTTCAACGAAGGACTTAATTCTATTGAGCAGATTCAGGTTGAAACCTACAGCCTTGTATTGCCCCTTAATCATTTTAACCGCAACATCAGAATTACTTTCGATAATTACCATGCGAAAGCCCAAATCCCAAGCAAATTGAATTCTAAAGAGAATACCCAAAGCTCAGCAGCAAGAGCCGTCGTTTTGCCAATCAGCCTAAAAAAACCAATAATCCAGTGGCCATCAGTGTTACGAATAAGCCCACCACAACTAGCCAAACCAGGATTCCCTTTAACCACACCATCAGTATTAACCTTAACCCAGCTAGGAGAAGGACATTCCCAAGAAACATGTATTACATGCTTCATAGGACCTTGGGTTTTGTGGAGTTTAGGCTTCCAAGATTCTTGGATGCATTTAGCTTGTTGCAAAATCAAAGTATGAGCAACGGTTGGTATGGTAAAGTGTGGTTCAAAGATCTCTTTGTTTCGCCATTTCCATAATTTTGAGCCAGTCACCATGAAAACATCGTTATAGGACTCATCATAATCCCCACCACTGTTGCAGAAGATTGTTTTCGATCCATTGTGGGAGAGGAAGAGTGAAAAACTGTTTGTTTTTCCAATTGTGTAGATTGGGTGTTTTGGGTCAGTTGTGTAGATTGGGGGAGTTGTATGGTCATGGATTGGAGTTAGGATATATTAAGTAGTAATGGACTCGTATGGTTCGGGTTTATCCAATTATTGGAGGCCCAATCTTCAAAATTCTCTCCTCCACAAAATAAGAAAAACGGATAAGCCTCCTTCATTCTAATCTAGCAGAATCAATAGCCCCGTCTTCAATCATATACTTGAATGCTGACTCTCTTCTCTCTCAGCAAGGAAATTCAAGTACTTCAGAAAAAAAGTAAGTGACACCAAAACTAATGATTTCACTACAGCCCTATAAAACTTGTGTTCAATCAACAACATTTCTCTTTAACCCTTCAAGGCTTAGGAATTACTACAGAGAAGCACAAACTAGCTTGATAGTATCACCACCAAGGAAGAAGGAAGCACATAGAAGACGAGTGAAATGCAGTGTTGAACAAGGAGGGGGAGGAAAGAAGCCTGAGAGAAGAACATTTTTGACACTTGAGGAAGCTGGTTTGGTGGAGATATCTGGTTTGAGCACCCATGAGCGCTTTCTATGCCGTTTAACGGTATACATACGTACCTCTTTATTATCTTGTGATTGAATATTAGTTGTTTCTGAATCGTTTTCTAACTCTGATGGGTTTTTTATTTTTTTTATTTTTTTCATGTTATTTGGTGTAGATATCGTCATTGAATTTACTGAGGGTGATATCAGAGCAAGAAGGGTGTCCAATCGAGGAGCTCAATGCTGGGAAGGTATGTGATTGGTTCCTCAAGGACAAGCTGAAAAGGGAGCAGAACCTAGACTCTGCAGTTCTTCAATGGGACGATTCCGAGTTTCAAATTTAATTTAATTTTATCTTATCCTTTTTTTTTTCCCCTTTTGCCTGTTAAACAATCAATTTTGTAGGATTATTATAGACACTCTTTTTGATATTGGATTGTAATGGTAAATGTATCAGTGTTGTTTCTTTGTTAGTCAGACTCACCCCTTTCTAGGATTTCCATTACATTACATAGCCATTGGATTGCACCGATTAAGTAAGCATCGCAGGGTCCTCCTAGGTTTGACGTCATTGGGTTCCCAGGCTTGTCAAAATGTGGCTGGTAGTAGTTGCATTACTTAGCTGGAGCTTAACATGATACGTATAATTTTGTACTTCATTAATTAGGATAGGGACATAGTTCATAGCCATCGTAATAGCACTTGCGGCCTTTATGCCAATGTTTCTCGTAATTTTCCGTGCAAAAGAATATTTTAAGTTCAAATAGAATTCTAATGCAACGGATATGAAGCGTTTATATTTTTGTGCTGAGCTGCTCTCCTGACTCTTTCACACAAATGTAAAAAATTTCTGCTAAGTCTATGTAATTTATCTAAGAAGTACGGACACATCGACTTAGTAGTGTGTCCGTGTGTCGGACACGTGTCAATGTCCGACTCTCACACGACGCGCGTTAGTATGCATCCAATTAAAAAATAATTTTTTTAAGCTCGGAAACGTATCGAACACAGTTAAATACTGTTCTAATTCAACATGAGCCTAAAATTAACCAGAGTTATTTGGTTGAACCTATGCTGTTGGGTCATTTTATTTTGAAAATTCTTCGGTTGACCACAAAATAACAAAAAAATCACATAAAAAAAATAAAAAAATTATATATATATATGCCGTATCCGTGTCCTGTAATTTTTGAGTTTGGTGTGTCTCCGTGTCCGTATCCGTGTCCCTATCAATGTACGTGATTCATAGTAATTTATGATATAGTAAGTAGTTTTTTAGGTCCAGGATTTCTTCACCGGTTCCTTAATTCCTTGTTTGTAATTGTTGTCACATTTGCAACTTGAAAGCAAAACACAACCTCCACTTCGTCCCATTTCCCATCCTCAACAACCAAACCCCAAAAGTCAACTTGGGAACGTCAAACAGCAACTTCTTGTGTGGACCCCGCCAGCATGAGAATGAGAAAAACACGTTTTCCCACATAACTACGATTGCCGTTCCTCGCGCCAACCCCGTTTCCAAGCTTGCACCATCACAGCTACCTGCTATTTGGCATTTGCACCTACAAATGTTATTTCTACTCTGCAATCCGTAGACTTTCATCTAAGGTGCATGGATCTCATTTATTTCGGGTTGATCATCTCACCCCCAAGAGAGATAAAAAGTGCGTTGATATAATGTCTCATGTATTATTACGAATCTAATTAACATTAAATTATTTGCACCCGTTTATCTCATCACCACCCATCCACTAAATTGTCATAATGTAACCACTAATGTCATATATCGTGTTTGTATTTCATATAGGAATGAATTGAATTACAATTTAATAGCATGGAAGGTTATAATTGTTAAGAGTATTTTACTACCTTTAATGATACTTAACAAATTAGACTGCCTTCTTTTTCATTTTGAAAATTTGCATTCCCTTTTTTAAGAAATAAATACATTTTACTACAATTTAGTTTTTTTTTTTTTCAATGTAAATAAACCTTTCAACCACGAGACCTCGTTAAGCAATATAACTCTTGTCTATCAACGAATATGAATAACTCTCTCTAATAAATTATTGACTTAAATATATTTTTTCATCACAAAAAAAAGACGTATTTTGGTTTTCATTTCTTTATTCAAACATTTTTTATTGTTTGCTTATCTCTATTAAATATTAAGCTGATTAATAAAAAATCACATAATTTAATCTTATATGATATTTAGTAATTTTATGTTCACGTGTGTCAAAATTTTACTCTAAAATGAGATACTGATAGGGTAAGATAAGTTATTAGGTTGATTAATCAACTCAACATTTACCATAAAAAAGACTAACAATATGGATTAGAACCAAATTGTTTTAAAAAATTTTAACCGAAAAGAAAATTGAAGACCCCAATTAAAATTTATTTATTTTTTAAGGATTTAAATCATATTAAGCTTAAATTATTACGCTTAATGACTCTTAAACGTTACTGATAACTAATTCCAAAGAGTAAATTGAGACTCTATGAAAATGATTAACTTTGAGACTCTGTCCAACATCTTTATTTCTTTTTTCAAAACTAAAACGTTGAGAGTCACAAGAATAGTAAAACCGGTCTTTAATTACGAGGCTCTAGATTCTAACTAGCTATCTTCTAATTTTTGTAGATATGCAACGTGATTTCAGAGATTTTTCATTTTATAGTTTTCTAAGTCATTCAAATATCTGACAGTACACGCAAAGTAGATCCATGAAATGCTCATACTATGAATGGCAGAGATTTCACGCTCTACGCCAACCAGCAGCATGCATTGCAAGGGCAACACATGAAAAGGAAGAAGAAGAAAGAAGAAAGGCCAAGAACGAGACAACGTAAAACGCGAACGTGAAACCAGCCTCCTCCGTAAGCACCGAAAAACAAAGTCGAAAAATGCGTGTACTTATTAGCGTTGATTCGGTTCGGTTTGGTTTACCTTATCCCCCGCCACCATGATGCTGATGCTTATGCCTATGCCCCCCACACCCCAATGTCACCGAGTAGGAATTTGAGTGGGACCCACTACTCCGCAACTGTTTCAACTTAACTAGTTATGTTTACACTTTACCCGCACACGACACGACACAGCACAACACAACACAGCCTTTGATAACCCAAAGCCTTAAGGCTTTGCAACGGAGAGATAGATAGATAAAGAGAGGGAGGGGTCAACGACGGCGTTTACCACCACTATATATTATTGTGTGTTTTGTGTTGTGTTGCATACCATTCCGTTCCATGGTCTTATTATCATAGTGAATGCTTTGTTGAGTTGAGTGTGTTGTGAACACAGCACAAGCAGTAGCGAAGAAGAAGAAGAATCTGAGGCACATATATATGATGGCAGCAACAGGTGAAAAATCAGAAGGAGGCTGCAATGTCTTCAAGCTTCTGTTCCGCCGGCAATCCAGTGGCACCGCCGTTCATCATCACAACCCTCCTCAGCCTCAACAACAAGTTGTTCAGGGTTCTTCTTCCAGCTCCACCAATTCCATCTACTTCTTTGCAAGATCGCTCCTTCCCACACCTCGTCGTCTCAAGCTTGACCCTTCCAACAAGCTCTTCTTCCCTTGTATGATATGATCATCCTCTCTAATTTTTTTAATTTTGTTATCTTTCTTATTCAAATTCATGTCTTTCTTTTTTCCTTGTTTGCAGGCGGTGGATTAATTGCCTTGTTCATGTTCTAATTTGGGTTGATTTTGTTTTAATTGTGATTCAACTAGGTGACGGTGGTTTAAGGGATTTAAATTGACAATCCCATTTACCAAAAATGGATTTTTTATTTTCTTTTTCTTGCCTTTTTCTTTCATCCTGGCTTGAATTAATTGGCTGTTAATGTTGCCTGTGGTTTAATGGATTCTTCATCTGTGAGCTACTGTAGTAATGTTGTTGAAATGCTAATCGGTAATCACTCTAAGTCTTGGATTTGGATCTTCTAAAGTGAGAACTTCACTTTAGAGGATAAACTGAAGAGATTTTACCATTAGATCAATAAAGTAAAGAGGATTCCACCTTTAATTTTATTAATCCAAGGGTAAAATCCCTCACTTTGCCTTCTAAAGTGAAATTCTCACTTTAGAGGATCCTTACTCCTCGGTCTTTCCGAATATGAAAATTTGAGAGCGACGCAGAACATGAAGATTTGGGTATAATATGGTTTTTAGAATTTATTTAATGTCGTTAGCTGCTGCTGCTGCTGTTGCTATTTATGTTTTCCAATTCGGGTTTCAACATTTGTTTCTTCAAGTAGGTTGCTACATCCTGGAATTGGATACATTGATTGAGATTTTTACTATTTGGGTAGAATGTATATGCATGCAATGATGAAAAACACGAGATGAAATATTCTCCCGATCCTTCTTGTTTATTCTGAAGCTAGTTTTGCTTACCCGGTTGATGTAGATTATTGGTGCTTATCATAGAAGAGATCCTGCCATTTCTTTTGATTAACTTGTTTCTTTTGTCTCCATAATCGTCTGAAAGAAAATGGGGTTATCTAGGTTATAATTTCCTAGTGAAGCACCTCTCTTCAATTCCTATCTTCATATTTCATTTGCTTCTGTACTTTCTGTCCCCCTGTAATGAACAGCTAAATTTGCATGGAAGCAATAATAATCTGAACTTAAATGGTAGCATTGATTTGTGGTATGTTTGCCTTTCTCAAAAAAGATATATTTGCATGCTAGATGACACATAAGATAGATTTGCTTCTGAAAGTTTGGAAATAATTAGCATCCATTTGTCCGGCATTTGAGCTAGACGACAGATCTGCATGAGAGCTACAATAATCATGAGTTAAATGCAATGTGGGTTTCTTTGTGTTGGTGATGAGTAATGAGGCAGTTTCTCGTTTTGAAAAGATATGTACTAGCTCTTATATATTCAGCACACACACACACACATGTGCTCTGTATGATTATGTGACACTTTATACTCATGGTCTGCCATCTGTCCCTTCTAATTTTCGAATCATGTTTAGATGAGCCGGGCAAGCAGGTTAAGAGTGCCATCAGAATTAAAAATACCAGCAAATCCCATGTAGCTTTCAAGGTAAAATGAAATGTATATGCCTATTTATTTGTGACCTTTTCAAATCTTCTATTCCTGGTTTGCAATTTTATGTTAGTGATGCACTTTCACTAAGTCTTGTGTCTATCTTGCTGCTACTTTGTCACAGCTCTGGAAAAGAGTACTCGATCCATTTATTGCTATATGAATTAATGTTTTCTGGTCTATGATTTCAAACCTGTACCTGATTTTAATTATCTATTCTTACAACATTTTCTTTGTTCTTCTTCTCATTGTGTGTATTTAGTTTCAAACAACTGCACCCAAAAGCTGTTTCATGCGCCCTCCTGGGGCCATTCTTGCACCAGGAGAGAGTATTACTGCAACTGGTAATAGTCAATGCTTTCTTTCCTCTTTTCTCTATATTTCTCTGTACGTTTTGTGCAGAACATAATAATGCTATAAGGTGAAGTTATCCCGCTAATTTGTAATTGGTTCGATAGTGTTCAAGTTTGTGGAGCATCCGGAAAACAATGAGAAACCAGAAAAACCTGCACTCAAATTTAAAATCATGAGCTTGAAGGTCAAAGGATCAATGGATTACATCCCTGAGCTGGTTAGTTAATTTCATCAATAATATAAGCTTACAGTTGTCTTAATTTCTTTGGGTGATGCACACTGTGGAGACAATCAAATAAGTTCTGTACTTGGGTTGTATGTGCTTGGTTTTTCACCTTACATATCAACCATTATTGTGTCCATGGTTTCCTGCTTTCTTTGAAAAATGTTGTCGACTTTATGGGATCTTAGCATTGTTTTGAATTGTGAGTGCTTGTTCTCCCTGCAAAACAGTTTGATGAGCAGATCGAACAAGTTACAATGGAGCAGATTTTGCAGGTTGTTTTTCTGGATCCAGAGCGTCCTTGTCCCGTAAGTCCTGAAATTTTAAGTTTCCATTTGTACATTGTGGTAGCAATCTGCATGTTTG
Organism: Dalbergia cultrata; assembly: GCA_031216105.1. Taxonomy (NCBI): domain Eukaryota; kingdom Viridiplantae; phylum Streptophyta; class Magnoliopsida; order Fabales; family Fabaceae; genus Dalbergia; species Dalbergia cultrata. The sequence continues at coordinate 13,181 of JAVHNL010000275.1, read as the reverse complement.
GAAAACTGTTGAGAGCCCTCAAAATTGATTATGAAGCTCTAAAATCGATTTTATCTAGTTTTCATGTTGTTTGGTTTTACGTTAGGCTACAATTTCATAATTGATTTTGGGTTCAGAATCAATTCTGGTAGAAGTGAAAATTTGTTGCTTTTGAGTTTTTACTCTCTTTAATTTTCCTCAAAATCACTTCTAAGATCAAACTGCCAAACGTCACTTTACCTCAAAATCAATTCTATCCAAAATCAATTCTATAAACACAGAACCAAACACACAACAATGTTCTTGTCACACTTTTATCTTTCCCTTTACACTGCATTTATTCATTTAAGCATCTATGTGTGGATACATTTGGTAATCAGGATCATCTTTTAATGTACATGTTAATATACTCTGTGCACATAGTACATAATTTTCCTACTAATGAGGTTGTGATTGTCACATTAAGGCTTTGGAGAAACTGAAGCGTCAACTGGCTGAGGCTGATGCCGCACTCGAGGCACGTAAGAAGCCTAAAGAAGATGCTGGTCCTAGGGTTATTGGGGAAGGACTTGTCATAGATGAATGGGTGAGTATGCTTGCTTGCTTAGTCTCTTAGGCAAAGGTGTCCTTGCAATATGTTACTTTATAACACATGCTTCTATATATTATTTTGATTTGATTATGTTTCCAGAAGGAGAGGAGGGAAAGGTACCTGGCAAAGCAGCTAGGGGAAGAGGCAGTAGACTCTGTATAGGGCGCTGATTGGAATCTTGGAATCCAGCTCATGACATTGGTTGAATCGGAAATTAAATTACAGCATAGGAAGTTAAATCATAGTTTCTTTTGTTTAGAAGAAAACTAAAGCTGAAGGGCAAATGTACTTTTGAGAAACCTATGATTGGATGGTATCATTTTCTGCATATATGTAAATAAATAAGAGTCCTTTTGTTTTCGGGAATAATGTTTTGAATGATTTATGTGAAACTGTTTATTAGGGATTTTTGTATGATCAATGGTTGGCTGTCGTGCGAAGATTTCATGCTAGACGTAGATGGTTGAGGTTTTCGACAAAAGAAAGTTGGATAGAGTTTTTCTTCTTCGGTGACCACTATCTTTTTAAGTAAATTGATGGTTTTAAAACGTAAGATTTTTTTTTAATAGAAAAAAAAGTTGGTTATTTGAGACTTCTATGTTAATCAAATTTTTGTGGGATAAGTTAATCTACCAAATCAGTAAAGTACTGTCTTACTTTTTTTGAAACTATCTAGTACGTCAAAAGACGTAGACCTATTTTACTTACTAAACTAGGATTTCACTTTTCCTCACCAAGGTAATTGTTACTTGTGGTCAGAAAGACGGAAACAGATTGAAATGGATTTGAAAAAAAAAAAACGGTATTTCAATCTTATAGTAAAAATAATAATAATAATAATAATAATCAAAACCATAGCCTAAATAACCACTGCGCAGAACAGAATTTCCAAGAGTTCAAGGTTCCATAGGCACGCTAGATTGAGGCCAAATTCCCCGGCCTCAGAAAACTAGTACAAGGCTGAAAATGCAAGGAGAGTTGGGCCTTTCTGTACCTGTAAGATTCTCATGCCCTGTGTATTCGGCCTTGTAATGTTGTGCTAGTTAAGAGAATGGTTTGCTGTTGAACATCAATATAAAACAAAAAGAGAGCATAGTTTATTGAACACCGAAAAGTAAAACATGGTTTCTTGTTCCAAAGCAAAAAGATCATGATTTGTTAGGCCACCCATAGGGTAACTTCTCTAACCTCTGCATGCGGGTGGCAGACACACAAATTTACTAGAGGGGTGGGAGGGCCCAAAATAGACTTAACATATGACTGATGCTGAGCGTGACTTCTACTGACCAAAAAGAAACATACTAAGACCACACGTTTAAAGTGCCGAGTATTTTAATGAGTAACATTTGGATTGTTATAATAATTGAGACTAAAAGCATAGAAAAGTTTTCAGATATTTTTTGCTTTGCTTGTATCTGGTGGACTAATACTTTTTAAAGAAAAAATGTTATTTATACTCATAGTGTGTGAGAGATTGTGTTGACTCACACCCTATTTATCATTGGATGGAGTTTGGATCTTATTTGAATAGAATTCACACCCCATCCAATAATGAATAAGGTGTGAGTCGAAACGATGTCCCATGTAAAATGAATACAAATAACATAACACCTTTTCAAATTTCAATTCCTCTATGCAATGTGGAAATGTCATTACAAAGTATTGGGAATAAGTTATGTTTTTTATATTCACAATATATTAGATACCATGTCAATTCACATCTTATCCACAATTGAATTGGATTGGATAAGGATCTTATTCAAGTAGGGCTAATATCTCATCTAATAGTAGATGAGATGCGAATTGGTACGATATCTTATATCTTGTGAGTATACATTGGCTTTTGCAGTCCATACACAATCTGCTAACGAAAAGTTTCAAATTAATTGGGAACACAATTCCATTATTAATTTGTTTAATGGAAAAGCAAAATTTAATGAAAATGACTTTGGATTAAACCTCTTAGAATGTAACGATGTTTGTGCGAACTTATGAAAACAAGAAAACTAAACATGTTAACAAATTAAAAGGTTTATACAATTGGATTAAACGTAGAAAAATGAAAATTAGTAACCTATAAACATGTACTTAGCCCACTGAAACCGGCGGAACAAAGGTAAAAGTAAAACTAAGTAACCCTTCCAAACATAGGCAGTAATAATATGTTGTGTTTTCCTGAAAGAACAAAAAAGTGTACACAATAAAGCCAGAAATAAATTATATAACAAAACAAGGACTAATTACACAATTCTTATAACTCCATTGCCGAGTTCATCATCATGACCGACGTATTTGGACCAATATGGGTGTGCCCTCCAAACCTTGCCCATCTCTTCAATTGGGATTCCCTTAGTTTCAGGCAGCATGAAGTACACGAACAATGTCATCACCACCACAAAGAAGCCAAAGAAGATGAACAACCCGAACTTCATATGGCAAAGCATTGTCAAGAATACTTGGGCCACAAGGCACGTGAACAACATGTTGACGGACACTGTGACACTCTGAGCAGATGACCGAATCTCCAATGGGAATATCTCACTGGGCACCAACCAACCAAGGGGACCCCACGACCATGCAAACCCAGCTACGTATATGCAAATGCAAAGCACCACCACAATCGCATACCACTTGGCAAATCACCAGGATTTCCATCAATTCCAAATTTGGCCCCAATAGCAGCAGCAACCGCAGCCTGCATGTGCACATACATCAACACAAATTCAATCATCAGTTAGCAAATCAAATCAAATCAATGCACACTAAGAAAAATATGTAATGCTACACATGGATAAATGCAAAATAGTATGTCATAGGTTCAGAAAAATATGTATAATTTTTTATGGAGATTATAATGATTGTTAGATAGATGAAATAAAATGGTATATATTGATCTACCAATTCATCTAAAAGCTACTAATTATGTCATATCATTTTGAATATAAATTTTTTTTATTAGTTTGTGATTGCCTAGTATTTTCCAATACACAATGTTTGATATACCAATGGCATTACTTTTTTAACATTATTCCTTAAATATTAAACCACATAATATATAAATGGCTTCGGAGAAAATAATAAAAATTAAGGTGTACCTGGCATAGTAGCATCTGGGTGCCACCCTCAAGGAAAAGTGCTCTTCTACCCCACTTATCAACTCCATAAATAGAGACCAAGGTTGCCATGACATTAACAATTCCAGTGATGACAGCTGACATAAGTGCAGCATCATCCTTAAACCCAATGGAGTTAAACAGCACAGGTGCATAGAACATGATCACATTGATCCCAGTGAATTGCTGGAAGAAGGGGATCAATGTAGCCACAGTGAGGTGTGGCCTGTACTTCCTCTGAAGCAGGTTCCTCCAAGGGTGCTCCACTTTCTCGCACTCCTCACTTGCAGCCACAAGGTCCTTGAACTCAGCCTCAACATCTTCAACTCCACGGATCCTCTTGAGTTGAGCCTTGGCCTTTTCACATTCGCCACGTTGGATCATGGAGTTTGGTGTGTCTGGAAGGAAGAGTGATCCAATTCTGATGACAAGGGCAGGGACCATTGCACCACCTAAGCTCAGCCTCCAACCCCAGCCACCTTTGATCTTTGCAAAGAAGTAGTTCAACACATTGGCCACTAGGATGCCGATCGTGATGCAGAATTGGAACCCAATGTTGAGTGCTCCTCTGTATTTGTATGGAGCCATCTCAGAGAGGTACAGTGGCACAGACTGTTAACAAAATTTAAAAGAAAAAAGTAAATTATATCAGCAACCATCAAAATCAAATAACATTAATAACTGATTAATGTTCAATTAATTAAGTCCTTGATGCAGTAACTTATACGAGCAATTATGAGAACAAGAAAGATGACGTTATTGGCAACCACAGGTTCTTTTCAACATCAACACGTAAACTTGGTGAGAAAAAAATATGGGGGGCAAAAACTACTGAATCGTTCAAGTCTACGAGGAAGACCTTCATTTAATACATGCCATTTTTTCCGTAATATTGTTTTTGTCTTATGCGAAGAAAAACGGGGCACAACAATTATGAGTCTTCTATTTAAAGGAAGAAAGCAAGCTGCAGATTTGTACGAAAAAATCGGTGTGGCTTTATGAGGATAAGAGAGAAACAGACACATGATGAATGATCGTATGACTGAAGGGAAAAATTCTGGAAATACGAAACTTATTTTATTGTTGTTTTTCGCCTCATCAATTTATTGCACATACATGGACTGCTGCCCAGTTTTCACATATTTATGTGATATATATGTCATGGGTTTAATTTTGATACACTAACATCATCTAATAAAAATATTTTATTTGGATAATTTTTTAAATAATAAGTGTAAAAATTAACTATTAAAACTTGTGTGAAAATACATAATTGAATAATTAAATCATGGCTTTTCAGTGTAAAATTTTTTTTACACTGTAATCCATAAGATAAAAGTATAAAACAGAGAAAAGAGAATTAGGAAGTGATAACAAGGACATTATCACTAATGGAGTAGTTGAGTAGAGAAATCAGAAGTTGCCGTAGCCCATACATAACTCTTGGGCTGAAAAAAAGAAACTGCAGGCATACATGCATATTCAATGAACATTTAAAATGCATATTTATTCTGGTTTCGGTAACTCTTGGTCACATTATGTTAAGATTAAAATAATAAAACAAAAAGTATATATATTCATGATTGATAAAATACCGTTCTTGGTAGAAGCTTTGTTATAAATTTAGATATTATTATTAATTATTAATTATTACCTGGTTGGTAAAACCGATTCCGAAGCCAAGCAAGATGCGACCAACGATAAGCATCCAAACATGTTCGGCGAGGCCGTTGATGAGGGCGCCGGAGAGGAAAAGCAGCCCTCCCAAAAGCATGGACAGTTTCCGACCAAACCTGCGGGTGATGGAGGACGCAACGAGGCAAGACAAGAGCGCAGCCAGGTACAGCGACGACGTGAACATTGTCAGGATTTGGCTGTCGTACTGACAGTACTCATCAGTCGACGTGTCCAGGTTCTTCTTCCGGTACACTGACGGGAAGAACTTCTGAAGAAAAGGGTCCATCGAAGTCACGCCACCTAATATAACCACACATAGCCAAAACAAGTTAAAAACGTTACAGCGCCATAACAAAAATTAATTAAGAGAAGGGTATGTCTGTTAAATGATACAAATACCAGTAAAGTTATTTGTATACAATATACATATATTGATATTGATACCTGAAATTCCAATATCATAGCCGAAAATGAGACCACCAGTGCCTGCAACTAAGCAAGTTGCGGTGACAATGGGAGTGAGGTTTTCAGGGTATGCCTTATTATTATCCCCTCTTCCTCCTACAACTATTCCTCCTACCGCAGGCATTTTGGGAATGTGTTGATGTTATAGAGTTGAGACAGTGTTATACGAAATAAAGGTGGCGTACAAAAAAAGGGGGGAGGCGGGGGTGGGTTGTGGGGCTAGTGTTTATATAGGCAAAAAATATGGGTTGCTTTCCTTATTAAACGATAACTATTGACCTGGTGATAATTGTTATAATAGTTTCAAATTCAGATAAAGAAAATGATATTAACTTTCAAAATAAAGAATTATCAAGGTAATGGTTATAATATATGATATGGCAAATTTTTTTAGGAAAGAGGCTATGAGATCAGAGGATCTGCTTCTGTTGTTGCACTGATTCTATCCTATTTGTGATCAAGTATCTCTTTGGCTGGTCAACCGTTGGATGAAGTCTTTTCCTAGTAACAAGTGAAAGCACCACTCATTTTTTCTTTAATAAAATAAAATAAAATAAAATGGAAGCTAAATAGTTGGTGACGCTATGGGGAATGAAAGAGGTGGATGGTGGGTGGATATCACAAGTCGGATACATTGCTCATATTAGCAGTTTAGATAGCTCTACCCTATAAAAACGTTCACGATCTTTGGATCAAAGGATAAAACTTATCCAATAGAAAAAAGATAAAATTTATTCAATGGAAATAAAGATAAAATTTATTCATCCATTATTTTGCACAAGATAAAAATTTCGGCCACGAATTTAGATTTGATCGTGTGTTTTTCTGCGCAGTTTTTCTGATCAACTTATCTTTGCTGTCCTCAAAGTTCGGAAGAGTTGTGTTTTACTGCTTTGAAGTGGACTCTTGAGTTGTTGTTCGAAAACTTGAAGGGAAAAAAAAATTTAACAAAGTAGTATAAGATAAAATCAGTTATGTTAATTTATATAAAAATAAATTAGTTCAAAATTAAACCATGTTTAGTCTGAGCGTAAATTTAAAATTGAATTAATAAATATGTTGAGACGATATATGATAAAATGATAACATAGAGAGAGATAAAACATAAGATTAAATGAAATTAAATTACCGTTAGTTTAAACTTTTAACCTATAGAGAGAGATAAAACATAAGATTAAATGAAATTAAATTACCGTTAGTTTAAACTTTTAACCTATAATTACATTAGATAAAAATCAATTTCATATTTCTATTTTTTTTTGTTACCTACCAGATATTATCTATCTAAAACATGTTGTCATTCTATTTATATTTTTATGACTAAAAGAAATTTACCAATCGGGGTCTCAAGTGTGAGGGATATTAACAACAGAAATTATAATATGGGTATGGCTTAATAAAATTAGAAGATAAACTATGGTCATTTTCGTTTTTGGGTCGAAAGAAACGGTGGGCATTGGTTGAATGGATATATAATGGATTCGATTGGGTTTTAGATTTTGAGAACCAACGACAATAATCTGATGAACCCATCCCAAAAGAGGGCTTCACCACAGAACAACCAAAAACGAAAGGCTCCACCATACACGACCCAAAGAAAAGAGCTTCACTATATGACACACCCACACATGCGGAAAAATAAAATGCTTGCTCAGCGTAGCTGAGCCTTACGTGTTACGGACTTGGGTCAATTGTTACGCAAACTCACGAATCTAATATCCGCTGGTTTTCTTTCCTGCATTTCGTAATTGCATAGCAGCTTTGTCACAAAAAGGAAAATTTGACGAAAAATTAGACAGTCTTGGGTAGGATAGGAATGGTGCATACTCAAAATATAACACTTTGTCCTCCCCCAAAAACGATATATATATATAACACTTGTTTGGTATCAATTTTCGCAATCCCACACAACTCTGTAACTAGTTGGGCATTTTCTTTGACATAACTAAGCTTTGTATTTAGCATGCATCGCTGATATATAGAATTTGTCTAAATTTCTGCAACGTGTTTAGAGAGAAAGCCACAAATAAGATAAATACAAGGAATAGATTACAGAAAAGCAGTGTGAAACCATTGGGAGAAGTCTTACGAGAACCTAAAAGCAAAGGAACAAAAATAACCTGCAAGAAGGGCGACTTTGACCGAGAGCAAGATGTTATAATTTTTCAACTTAACATTGCCCTCAAGTGGCACTAGAAATCAATCATTTGCAAATCTAAAAACTGTCACAATCCAACCGCTCTATTGAAAATGACTTTTGCCCGTAAATTAATCTTACACTTTGGTAGTAGTGTCTTGGAACAGGCCAAGATTATAAAACACGAAATTCAACTTGAACATGCACACTGAACTTTGGTGGATCTTAATATGCGACTGATTGAGTGAGTTAGACCTACCACAATGCACAACTCTCCACCCATTGGTTGCTGCGTTTACCATCAGAATTCTTGGAGCTAGTAGTTTAGTACTTTATCACAACTCTTTGAACAAGAAAGTGCTCCAGGCCTTCAAGGCTTCAACAAACACACAATGAATGAAATAATCATTCATTTGAGATGAAGAGGTTGGAAATTGGAAGACACATGGGTTTCCTGTGGCTTCCTCGCTCCATTAACAGTTCCCACTATCAGCCTACTTTACTCACATGTTTCCCATTATTCATTGGTTGCATACACGCGGCATAAGAATGAGAGCCACACCTTGGACATCATCACACAAGCAATAAGATAAGTAGGATAGTTCCAATGGTCATAGCATCCAAGTGATTAAGTCTAGGCCCACATTTAGTAACTTGCACTTTCACAATGTTAGTTATTTTAAAGCTTTAAGAAGCGAGCAGTGATTAAAAAGATGCATAATCGGAAAGGGAATAATGTGGGTTCATTTTGTTGTCTCATATGAAAGTTCCCGGGCAACTAGCATGAGAACACTTGGCGTGTTGTAATTCTTCATTGACAATGAGGTAGTGATATAGTACAAGATGACAAAGCTAGCTAATAGACAAATCAATACAGACGGGAAACCTCATCTATCGCTATCTTCTTTGCGTATAATGCTAGATAGAGAAAAGCAAGATTGCCACTACTCACATGCCCTGAAGGATTCATGTCTTCTCCATGTGATCACACACACAAGATTCACGTATGCATAAACAATATAATATATTTAGAACAATTTCAAACAACAACTAATGTGTATAATTGTCATTGGTAATTACATTCTTTTATGTCATACAATAATATAAATCTTCCTTCTTCAGCACAGAAGTTCCATAGCAATTAGGCCTAGAAGCAATGCCAAAGTATCCTCAATATAATCTACAACAAAGCTTTCATGGTATCATAACTAATTCTGGTTATAATCTCAATAGAGAGCTGTACTACTCTTGTCATGGGCAAGGCAAATGAAATAAAGCTTAAAATAGACGGAGAAAATTAGCAAAACTTGGAAGGATTTATGGAAAATATACAGTTGAAAAGAGGGGGAAAAGGGGAATTACATTCAAGAGTGGTGCCAAATTCCACTCAACATACTGCGGAACCGGTTTGTGGATAGCTTCCTCACAAGCCTTTTGGCATCAGAAGACACTTCAGCTTCTGCAAGCCTCTCTATGTTTTTGGCATACCCAGAACTCACAATCTTTTTCCTCCCACTGTTGCAACTCGTTAATGACATCAAGATAGCGATCAAGAACTTCTTGTTACCTGAATTCCCTTCTTCCGGGTCCAGCAATTGCAGAAGAAGGGCAATGTTTTGGTCATCCTGCACAAACCTCTTTCTATTTTTAGGCACCATAACCATGCCAGAGAGTGCCTCGGCAGCCATTTCGCGAACTTCAAATGATTTTGCATTCAGAAACTTAACAAGCTCTGGCATCAATCCCGCATCACCTAATGCTTTCTTAGCCTCCTCTGATGTTCCACACAATCTAAATGCAACTTTCAGAGCCAATTCTTGAACAGAAACCTCCCCATTTCGAACATAGTACAGCAATTGATCCACAAAACCACAACTCATTAAAATACTTACACAACTAGACGAAGTAAAAAACAAATTCTCAATAGACCTCATCACTACCTCCCTGGTTTTGGAAGAACAAGACCACATTGGATCCAAGACACGCAACAAGACTCGAACCCCACCTTCTCTAACCACAGTCTGCCTAACAAACTCATCCCCAGATGCAATACTCTGAATGAACTCGATGGAACTAACCTGAATCGCTTCATCCCTTGACCTCACAAGCCTGATGAAAGTAGAAACCGCACCCTCATCAACCATAAACCTCTTAATCTCCTCAACACCAACGAGATTCCTCAACACCCCACAAGCAGGACAAACTAAATCCCCTTTGGAATCCAAACTCGCACAAATCCTCAACAAGGCAGTGACACCCCCATGAGCAGAAACCGACCAAGCATTATCGGAATTCTCAGTCAACCTCCGCAGACACAGAGCAGCACCAACCTTCCCACCCTCATTCCCACACTCCAAGGCCCTAACCAAAGGAGCAACAACACCAGCACCAACCAAAACACCCTTATAGGAATCAAACCCCGCAATCAAAGAAACAACCTTTGCAGACCCTTCTTGAATCTCCACCTCAGAAGACCCCAAAAAATCCACCAGAACATGAACAACATCACCCGCTTCAACAATCACCTTCACGTACTTCTCATCCTCAAGAACAACCTCATGAAGGTTGATCAAAGCCTGTTTCTTCATACCCACATCACCAACTTTCATTCTTGTGAGCAAGTCCCTAACGAAGAACCTCATGTCCTCTTTGGATGCTCCAAGTGAAGGCTTTGAAACCACTAGTGCGTAGCTATGTGTGAGAACGCCCTTGGTGTACATCTCAGAGAGCTTCTTGACGTGGCAATGGAGCTTCGCGAAAACGACTTCTAAGTCGCTCTGCATAAGGAGCTTCCCACTGTATGTGAGATCGGCGCAGCGGCGTGCGAGGTCGGAACAATCCTCTACGGTGGAAAGGATCGCCGGAATCTCGCCGGAGAGTGAAGGGTCGCCGGAGTTGTGGTCGGCGGCGACTAGCCCCGAGTGGAGGTCCTCGAGCTTGTTGCGAATGATTTGCCATTTTCCGGCGAAGACCCTGATGGAGTGGGAGAGAGAGATCAGGGAGGAGATGAGGTCCACGGCTCGCCGGAGGTCGGAGCCTCCGGAGGTGGAGGCCTCTAGCGAGGGGTGCCGGCCATGTTTGACTTCTTCTTCGTCGCCCATTTCTCGGTTGTCAATGGTTCTGCTGCAGCAGACCCATTTCCCGGCTAGAGATTCCGGTCAATATTCCGGCGAGAGGATGGTGGTTGACGTGGAGGAAGGTTTGGAATGTTATGGGTGCGTGAGAGGATTCTAAAGAGAGAGAAATGGAGAATGTGGCTCTGACTGCAGATCTATACTTCTCCCAAGATTGTAGTTTGGTACACTCATAACACAGTGGATTCTAGTGTGTGAGTTTACTTCAATACCCTTCTAGATGTGTTTTGTCAAACGTTGTTGCTAATTTGTTACAAGGATTGCTAGGGATGTTTAATTGAAATACACATTCCATCAATAATATATGTGATAGATAAATGAAAATTTAATAGTAATAAAGTTGATGTCTCAATTGAATATTCGCTCTTGGATATTGGAATAATATTTTTATTTGTTCTTTGCTATTGGTCTTGTGTGTTCATCATCAGGGGCAGTTTTGTCATTGTGATGTGAATAGGGCAACTCATTCTGTTATGTGGGAGGTTATAGAAAAAGATGGAGATGGCATGTGAGGTGGTTTCAAGGGAGACAACAGAGGACCCTCAGAGAGAGAGAGGTTCATATCCATGAGTGGCTGTTTGGAGGGAACTCATGTTGGTGCTACGACAAAGATTAATTTGTCTATATTAGGGTATAGAAAATTAAATGGAATGGTTAAACATAGGACAGAAAAAGGGCCAGTGAATTGTGAATCAACAAAAAGACAACTGAGGTAGAAGCAACTGACAAGCAATGCATGCACTGCAAAATGCAATTTTTTAAACTATATTTTTATGTGATACTTATGGTAGTTAAACAATTATTTCAGAGGAAAAGCGATTAGTTAACTGTTACTTTTGTGTTTTGTGTGAATATTAAATACCATGGCCATAGTTTGGGGTTATCCCCATTGCACCGAGCTGGCAGCTGATTAATCTCACTCCATTTAGCTTAAATGTTTATGCGTGTGTTTAGATGAAATCAATTCAACTGACCCAATATAATTAAAGGGGTCCCAATTTTGATTCATTACAAGGAATACAGGAACATTTGGATAATGGAAAGTAAGAGGAATGCTATTAGGTGAACTTCAGGATGAAGATGTTTTACAATTAGATTAAAAATTGTATATGTGGTACTTATTATTAACACATAGTAATGAACAAGGAATTTTTTATGGTATCTTTGGCCTCAGAACCCCTTTTCATAAATTGGCAGCACGAGCATTAAGTTATCCATTGTCATAAATAATCCTAATCTTATCTTTTTTGTGGGCCTTGTATGAAAAGCATGCTGCCATTTATTGGGTTCCATCCAAGCAATGTCAAATCCGAACTTTAACCGACTAACTCTTCGCGGTCGGATCCAACTCCTGGTATATTAATTACTCTGAGGATTTTTTCAGTAAAATGACAAAAGAAAATATATGTATTATTTATTGAGCTTTTTTGAGTTTCTGATTGTTCATTAATTTTTCTATGATAATGGCAATGTGGCTTCTCTAAGAAACATACTATCAGATAAAAATATGGCCAAATTATATTTACCTCCCATAAAGTTTGATAAAATTTACTTATACTCTCTTAATTTCATTTAGTTGAATCTGACTTTACCTTAACTTATTGTGTAATATGCTTTGGAAAAGATATTAGTATAACAATTTTATAAACACAAATCAATTCTTAAACACATTTTACAAATAAAGGGAAATCAGGATAAATATTTAGTATTTCAGAATTAATTCATATTTTGATAATTATGATTAAAATCAAATGGGAAATATTTAGTATTTCTTAGAAGAAGTAATGCGTTTTTATTCAATTTAAAAGTTTGATCATTAAAAGAATAAACTTGATTGGCAAAAAAAACAGATGTAAATCACCTCCATCTTAAAGCTCTTCTAGTGCAATATTTCCACAGATTTGTTTCCTGTGGTTTTAATGCAAGGAACTAGCCAAATTGCAAACCAATTCGAGGCCACTGCAAGAAAAGATGATCTGCGAGTGTGCTGTCAGAGGCATTGTTTGAGTTTATGTTGAGAGCGATATAAGAGCAAAAGAGAGGCAGATCTCTGAATTAGTATTTAGTACCCACAGAATAGATAT
>JAVHNL010000274.1:0-25000 GCA_031216105.1 Dalbergia cultrata | reverse complement strand
CCGGCCCCTGTATAGAATCCAACATAGGATATTCATCGATGCCATGTTCAACAACAGTTAGATCCCACCATACAAAACTAGTTACACAAAGAACTCTTTGAAAAGAAAATCAAAAGAAGAAGCTGAGAGGGAATGTCCAGAAGAAAGCACAATTCAAGAAGAGGAAGGATGATGGCTAAAACAACAAAAAAATGTAAAACTCCTAACCAGAAATGGATAAAGATATATAATCTGGAATGTGTGGAAGATAAATTAGCATGAATAAATGGACTTTATTTTTTTCACTCTATTTTCTATCATCTCCATTATCCAACATGGGAGACATCATACCATATTTTAACTTGCACAAGCAAATCATCTATTAGAACAAGGTAAAATACAAAATTTGTAATATACCCTGTACAGTAAGCCGCTTGCCAACTAATGCACGGAGATCTGTTTCTGTAGAAGTCCCGCCTTGAAAGCCGATAATAAAAAGCCTTCCATCAAAATTTAAGCTATCAAGATTTCTTTGATAGTAGGATGCTCCCATACAATCAAGTATAACATCGACACCTGCCAACAAGGGTCAATTACATCACACTTGTCTATATAACTGGTAAAAACACAAACATCAAGGGGTACCACATGGATTATTTAACACAGAGGAATGCTGGGAAATTAAATTACATCATGCTTCCTACAGATACTACCTTGACCACCGGTTTCCTCCTTTACCCTTGAAACAAAGTCCTCTGTTTTGTAATTGATGCACACGTCAGCCCCAATACCCTTGCAAAAAGCTAGTTTCTCCTCACTTCCTGCTAAGCAATATCTAGAATCAAATTTTGGCAAACATTGCTTGGAATTTCAATCAATGAGATGAGGTAATAACAACTTGAAAACTCAGTTTCACTATAGCTCAATAACATGAAAACACTGGTGAATGAACCTGCAGTGACAAATACTCTCGCTCCTATGTATTTAGCTATCTGAATCGCAAATGTACCGATTCCACTGGAACCTCCATGAATCTGAGAATTAATATATTAAAGTTAATTAACATGTCAATTGTTAAGCTACAGCTACCAAATAAAAGACCTATGGACGACATTTATACAGTTATGGCAAAAGAAATATTCATTGGCAAAATTACTCCTTGTGGTGGATATATATACATTTACAAGGCTCAATATACATATGCAACTAGGAGGTATCAGACATTGAACGTGTTCCTTGAGTCATAGTGATACAACATAAATTAGAAGCTTAAAATACAACACTTGAAACAGACATAGTCAAAAGTCAGTAAGATGACTGCAAAGAAGGCACAGATGATGGTCAGAAGGGCAAAACTATATTCTTTGAGATGAGAAAAGTTAAAAGGATACGAAAACCAACATTTCACTAACTGACTTGGATCTATACATGTTTTCAGAGAATGGATTATCCTCCTCCAAAATTATCAGTTTATCACTTACCAAGAAAGTTTCTCCTTCAGATAATCGACTCATCATAAAGACAGTTGACCACACAGTGCATGCCACCTCGGGAAAACTAGCTGCATCCTTCAGAGAAATCCCAGGAGGAACAGGAAGAACTTGGCCGGCAGGAACAGCAACTTTCTCAGCATATCCTCCTCCAGCCAAAAGGGCACATACCTGTAAACCCCATCTCAGATATTGAAGCAATTTTCATTCATAACACACTGGCAGATTCCAAAACAGAACAACATCACAATAGTTTCATGCATAGTACAATATATAGTGATTATAATTTCCACAAAATCAGCCATCACATGGCCAAATATAATTTCTGTTCAACCAAATTCACTTGATAGTTTCTTTCCAACAATCAATATGTAGGAATCCAACGATGAAGAAGCAAAGTCCAATCAAATTCAATCATTAATCTCAGTCTAGGCACACACACATAATACTAATTCCAAGCAAAAGCATATGTCACAGAACTCAGAAAGTTCAAAATTCTGAAGACAACCCAGAATTGAATATTGCCTTTTAACACAAACCCATTCCCTAAAACACCAAAAAGAACGAATTTTTTATCACCTGATCGCCAACTTTCCACTTGGTGACGTTTTTGCCGACGGATTCGATGGTTCCAGAGCATTCAAGTCCAGGGTAAGGGCTTGCACCTTTAGGGGGAGGGTATGAGCCTTTCCTCTGAAGGGTATCAGCTCTGTTGAGCGCTGTGGCTTCAACTCTGATGAGAACCTCATCGTCTTTGATTTGTGGGTCATCCACGTCTTGGAGCTGCAGCACCTCAGGGCCACCCGGAGTTGTTATCACTATAGCCTTCATTCGTTTATTTTGGATGTTATCTGCGTTGCTTTCTACTCTCTTTCTTCTCTGAGTTCACAAGTCACAACAACCAAAGATAATGTAAGACCGAAAGTAGTGAGTGACTACTGCACTACTGCTTCTGGCTCATGGAGTTTGTGGAGGACACGGCTCCTCTTACCAAAACCATACAAAATGAAACTTCTCCTTTTTGTGTAATGTGATTTTAATTTCTAAAAATTATTTCAATAACGTGTGGTTCTTCTATCATCAGTCTCATTATTACTCGTAAGTTTCCTTGGCGTCGAGTGTCGACAAACTATCTTTTAGAGATTAGTTCATATTTTTTTCAGTGAAAAACACTTTGGGTTAAGGGGAATATGGAAACCAAAGAATTAAATTCAAATTAGAAAAATTATTAGGTATCCTTATAATAAGATAAAATATTTATTCTATTTTATTTATTAATTGAAAAATAAATTATTTTATTAAAAATATAGAAAAAATATGAGATAATAATAACCTATAAAATTTATGTATTAATTAATAAATATATTAAAATAAATATTTTCTTTTAATTTCTCTTCAAATTATGACAATACATAGTGAAAAGTCAAACAAGTACATCTGCTCCTATTGTCTGCTGAGACTAATATATACTCTGATAGAAGATCAATTAGGGTAAACTTTTCCGCGATTAATTTATAGTTCTCTCTGAAAATATTTTTTTTCTGATGATGTCAATAAATCTTCTTAATTTTTTATTGACAAAGAAATTATACTAAATATTTAAAAAAATAACTACTTAACTTTTTTCATTTTTAACTTGATACATGTTGTTCCAAATAACGAATAAAGGTATAACATTATTGATTCATGATATTTATGAGCATTTTATAAAAGCTTATAACTTTATTGATTCATGATTGTTGTGACAAGAAAAAATGTTCTCATGTAATGTGGATTACATTATAACATAATAATTAGTGGGATCAATACATTTTATCCCATGAACTTTAAGTCATATACAATTTAAACCTGATTTTTCTAAATATTTATTACGACACCTTGAACTTTCCAAACCATGCAAAACACCCCTCAGTATAATTTTGACAACTAATAAAGGTAAAATATATGCGCATTTAACTCCATTGATGTTTTTAATTTGTGCAACCCAACACTTTTTCTATTAATGCTATTTGTAATTAATTTTCCTAATTTTTTTATTGTATACAACCTAACACTTTGCTATAACTTAAAATTTTGTATTGTTTGGAATGTAGAAGGTCTTTTACACAGTTAAAAAAATTTATAATGTCATAATGCATATTTTTTAAAATTGAGGTGTAAATTGCACGTAGCCTAATATTTACAAGGTAAAATGCATTATTCGGTTTCCATGTAACTTCATTCAGTCCAAACGTAATAAAAAGTGGCAACATGTTTGCAGAAACAGTGCTGATTCATTCATTCATAACCACCATGGAGCGCGGCAAAATTAAAAAGTTTTTCACAACGACCTCAATTCATTTCGACGGACCCTCAATGTAAAACTCACGCCATCAAAGCAGCAGGCACAATAGTGATAGAAACCAAGGTCAGGTTACAATGAATGAATGCATACCCCAACAAACACTTGAATAAAAGGAGTGTTCAATATCATTCATGGGCGAAGCAGTATCTTTCCAATATGCTTGCTACTTTCCATGAGTCTGTGAGCTGCAGCGGCTTCTGATAACGGAAAATATTTATAGACAACAGGCTTCACCTTCCCAGCAGCAATTGCAGGCCACATATTTTTCTCCACCCCTCTAAATTATCTCTGCCTTGTTCTCTGGACTTCTAAATCACACATTTTTCCTGTTTAGATGCTTCTCAATTTAATCATATCTCTAAACAATATATGAAGAATTATAGTCTGTCTTTCCACTTTTCAATCTTTCATTTCCATTCCTTCGATCTGCTCCCAAACAAATTCAAGTTTGGAGGAAAAACAAATTCAAGTTTGGATGAAGTGGTGAAAGACAGACAAACAAGTCGGTCGAAAGCAAAACAAAGGAAAGAAGTTCAAGTACATGTACCTCGGACCCCTCGTACACAATTCAATAGCATGTGTCTATTATTGTAAAATACAAATTACAGCTTCATAAGATCCTGAGATCATATCATAGAAAGATGAACAATCTCAAACGATCCACAATATGTAATGTACCTTCAGCAGAACAAAGGTGTTCATGAAACAAGCAATATCTTCCCAATATGCTGGCTGCTTTCCATAAGCCGGTGTCCCTCCGCTGCCTCAGAGAGGGAAATATTTGAAGATCACAGGCTTAACCTTTCCTTCTGCAATTGCGGGCCAAACATTCTTCTCCACTTCACTAATTATCACAGCTTTATTTTCAGGGCTTCTGTTACGCAAACTGGCCCCTGCATAGAATCCAACATAGGATATTCATCGATGCCATGTTCAACAACAGTTAGATCCCACCATACAAAACTAGTTACAGAAAAAACTCTTCGAAAAGAAAATCAAAAGAAGAAGCTAAATGGGAATGTCCAGAAGAAAGCACAATTCAAGAAGAGGAAGGATGATGATCAAAACAACAGCAAAAATGTAAAACTCCTGACCAGAAATGGATAAAGATATATAATCTGGAATGTGTGGAAGATAAATTAGCGCGAATAAATGGACTTCCTCTCCATCATCCAACACGGGAGATATCATACCATATTTTAACTTGCACAAGCAAATCATCTATTAGAACAAGGTAAAATACAAAATTTGTAATACCTTGTACAGTAAGCCGCTTGCCAACTACTGCACGGAGATCTGTTTCTGTAGAAGTCCCGCCTTGAAAGCCGATAATAAAAAGCCTTCCATCAAACTTTAAGCTATCAAGATTTCTTTGATAGTACGATGCTCCCATACAATCAAGAATAACATCAACACCTGGACCAAGCAGCAATAACCGGTTAAAACACAAACATCAAGGGGTACTACATGGATTATTTAACACACAGGAATGCTGGGAAATTACATCATCCTTCTTATAGATGATTAGTACCTTGACCACCAGTTTCTTCCTTTACCCTTGCAACGAAGTCCTCTGTTTTGTAATTGATGCACACGTCAGCCCCAATACCTTTGCAAAAAGCCAGTTTTTCGTCACTACTTGCTAAGCAATAGCTAGAATAAAATTTCGGCAAACGTCGCT
Organism: Dalbergia cultrata; assembly: GCA_031216105.1. Lineage (NCBI taxonomy): Eukaryota > Viridiplantae > Streptophyta > Magnoliopsida > Fabales > Fabaceae > Dalbergia > Dalbergia cultrata. The sequence continues at coordinate 19,506 of JAVHNL010000274.1, read as the reverse complement.
TGGAATTTCAATAATTGAGATGCGGTAATAGCAACCTGAAAACACAAGTTTGACTAAGTTCAATAACATGAAAGCACTAGTGAATGAACCTGCAGTAACAAATACTTTTGCTCCTATGTGTTTAGCTATCTGAATTGCAAATATACCAATTCCGCTGGAGCCTCCATGAATCTGAAAATTAACAGGTTAGAGTTAACAGGTCAATTATTAAGCTACAATTACCAAATAAAAGATCCCAAGAAGATATTCTGATAGAACCCATAGAAAGAAACCAAAGAAATGAAGAGGTGTACTAGATTATTAACACTCCTGGAAGAGAAAAGCGGTATAAATCTTGCAGAAAATGAGAGAAAAGCCTTGAGTATTATAGCAGCTCAATCTCTCCCAAGTGTCTAGCCAATAGTCTGCGTCCCTCACTATCCCCAATTCCCTTCCTATATATAGTACTCACTCCCACGCATGCACTTTCTGTTACACACTCACCTCACTGCATGTCACTACCCTCACACATGCACATTTAGTCACACTCACCTCACAGCACATTTCATGCTTCCACACCTTCTTTCTCTCACTCATGATGCACTAATTACATTAGGGCCCAATATGCTTTGCCCAATTCCCCAGGTTCCTATCATATTCACATAGTGATGCCAAAAGAAAGATTCAGTGGCAAAATTACTCCTTGTGGTAACATATATACATATGCAAGGCTCAATATACATATCCAACTTATACGGATCAGACATTGAACATGCTCCTTGAGTCATAGGGATACAAAATAAATTAGAAGCTTAAAATACAACACCTGGAACAGACATACTCAAAAGTCAGTAACATGACAGTGAAGAAGGCACACATGATGGTCAGGAGGGCAAAACTATCAATACTCTTTTAAGATAACTCCTTTAAGAAAAGGCAAAAAGGAAATCATAACCAGCATTTTCCCCCCTGCCTTGGATCTATAATACAATAGATATTCAAAAACTGCACACAACACTCCCTTTTCGAGAACGGATTATCCTCCTAAAATATTATCAGTTAATCACTTACCAAGAAAGTTTCTTCCTTAGATAGTCTGCTCATCATAAAAACAGTCGACCACACAGTGCATGCAATCTCAGGAAAACTAGCTGCATCCTTCAGAGAAATTCCAGAAGGAACCGGAAGAACTTGTCCAGCAGGAACAGCAACTTTCTCAGCATATCCCCCTCCAGCTAGAAGAGCACATACCTGTGAACCACATCTCGTATTTTAAGCTAATTTTCATTCATAATACAACAAACTGACAGATTATAAAACATAACCTCATACTCAGTTCTAATTAAAGGATTATAATCCGCACAAATTCAGCCATCACAGAGACAAATATAAGTACTGTTCAACCGAATTTTCATGACAGATTCTTCCCAACAATCAAAGATATAGGAATCCAAAGATGAAGAAGCAAAGCCAATCAATCACCAACCTCAGTCTAGGCACATACACATAATACTAATCCCAAGTAAAAGCGTATGTTACAGAACTCGGAAAGTTCAAAATTCTGAAGACACCTCAGAATTGAATATTTGCCTTTCAACATAAACCCATTTCCTAAAACACCAAAAATAACGAATTTTTTATCACCTGATCGCCAACTTTCCACTTGTTGACGTTTTTGCCGACGGATTCGATGGTTCCAGAACACTCAAGTCCAGGGCAAGGGCTTGCACCTTTAGGGGGAGGGTGTAAGCCTTTCCTCTGAAGGGTATCAGCTCTGTTGAGCGCTGTGGCTTCAACTCTGATGAGAACCTCATCGTCTTTGATTTGTGGGTCATCCACGTCTTGGAGCTGCAGCACTTCAGGGCCACCCGGAGTTGTTATCAGTATCACTATAGCCTTCATTCTTTTTATTTTGGATGTTATCTGCGTTGCTTTCTACTCTCTTTCTTCTCTGATTTCACAAGAAGTAACACAGTTCACAACAACCAAAGATAGTGTAAGACCGAAAGTAGGAAAAACCAAACATAAGGCATGTGATTTCAATTTCTGAAAAATATTTCAATAACGTGTGATACTTCAATTATCAATCTCATTATTACCAGTAAGTTTCATTAGTGTTGACAAACTATCTTTTAGAGATTAACTTATATTTTTTTCAGTGAAAAAAAGCTTGGGTTGAGGGGATTTTGAAATCCAAGAATTGAATTTAAATTATGATAATACATGAATGAAAAGTCAGTCAAGGAATTCTACTCCTACTGTTGGCAGAGATTAACTTATATATACATGGATCTCTTAGAAGATCAATTAGTGTATTAACTTTTCAGAGATTAATTTATCGTTCTTTATGAAAATATTTTTTCTGATGATGTCAATAAATCTTCTTAATTTTTTATTGACAGAAAATTATATTAAATATTTTAAAAAATAACTAGTTAACTTTTTTCATTTTTGACTTGATACATAGTATTTCAAATAACTAACCAGATTCATGAGCATTTTATAAAAGGTTATAACATTATTGATTCCAGACTGTCGTGACATGAAAAAATGTTCTTATCTAATGTGGATAACATTATAGCATAATAATTAGCTCATTCAGTTGTCATGTAACATCATTCAGTCCAAACGTAATAAAAAATGGCAACATATTTGCAGAAACAGTGCTGATTCATTCATTCATAACCACCATAGAGGGAGGCAAAATTAAAAAGTTTTTCACAACGACCTCAATTCATTTCGACGGACCCTTAATGTAAAATTCACGCCATCAAGCAGCAGGCACAATAGTGATAGAAACCATGGTCAGGTTACAATGAATGAATGTATACCCCAACAAACACTTGAATAAAAGGATTGTTCAATATCATTCATGGGCGAAGCAATATCTTTCCAATATGCTTGCTACTTTCCATGAGTCTATGAGCTGCAGCGGCTTCTGATAACAGAAAATATTTATAGACAACAGGCTTCACCTTCCCAGCAGCAATTGCAGGCCACACATTTTTCTCTACCTCTCTAATTATCTCTGCCTTGTTTTCTGGACTTCTAAATCGCAACCGAGCAGCTATATTCAAAATCATCATATAAAATTGTCAATGATCATAATTTTGAGAAAAAAAAAAAAGAGTAACATTCTATATTCCATGCTAACAATAGAAGGTATCCAAGTCGAACTCCTTGGTACATAGAATAATGGGGTCACTCAAAGTTCCAAGTTAATTATATCTTCCTAATATAAAAGAGGCACAAAGATAAAAAGGAAGCATACTAGAGAAAATATTGCCGAAAATTGAAAAAACATAGAAGTAGATAGCGTTGAATAGGGAATCCCTTTTAGCATTATCAGACTTCCTTTTGAAACAATAATAAAGGCCGATGGATGCTTGCATGCAATACTCGCAATACTCGCAATCTCAAGACACTATCTGCTTCATTTCAGCTTTTTATGTTTCAAGTGAATCAATAGCATGTTGTTCAGTAATGTACTGATGCATTTGACATGGCTACGTATGCGAACAAAACTAGGCAGAAGGGCAAGGCCCTGCATGAAATAAGATTTCTGCAATACCTTGAACTGTGAGGCGCCTTGTGAGCATACTATTCAGATTTACTTCTCCAATAGCTCCACCCATTATGCTGATAAGGAAAAGCCTTCCATCAAGGTTTAAGCTGTCAAGGTTTTGCTGAATGTAGGACCCTCCAATGTGATCCAGAATGACATCAACACCTGCAGAAGATAACTTATTATTTTGGCCTTCCACTTATCAAATACTAGGAAAGAATCCAGTAACACCTCACACAGAACAATACAGGCAGCAATATAATAATGTATGTTAGGCAACTGGTTTCAAAGCTTCAATTATTTGACTGGTTAATTCAGAAAAAATGGAAAATGATATACCTTTTCCTCCTGTTTCTTCCTTCACTCGTGCAACAAAGTCCTCTGTCTGATAATTGATGACAACATCTGCTCCAAGATCATGGCATGCAGCTAACTTTTCCTCACTGCCTGAAATTCAATACCCAAAATGAATGAATATGTGGTGACTCATTGTACCATGAGTTTAGCCAAGAAACCAAAGCAAAGTAGGAAACTAGGACCTGCTGTAGTAAAGACTCTAGCTCCTTGGCATTTTGCCATTTGAATTGCAAATGTACCAATTCCACTGGAACCCCCATGAACCTGATCATTTCAGTCAATGGATCAAATCTCGGCTAATATATTTGCTCTCAAATGACTTAAAACATTCAACTTATCATTTTGTAATAAAGCAACAACTAAGGATGACATTATACAATTACTTTAAATATTTTAGCATAATATGATCCAAGATTCGATCAGTATGTGAACAAGAGGTGGCAAAAGTAATGCATAACTAATGAAGGCAGACTCAGTTACCAAGAAAGTCTCTCCCGCAAGCAATTTGCTGGTCATAAAAACAGTAGACCACACGGTGCATGCCACCTCAGGTAGACTAGCAGCATCCTCCAGAGAGACACCAGGTGGGACGGGAAGAACTTGTGCAGCTGCAACAGCCACCTTCTCAGCATATCCTCCCCAGTGGAGAAGAGCACACACCTCCACACAATCAAGCATTACAAGTTGGCATAAACATGTAAAAAGAATCCTGTACTGTTATTTTTATCATCTCTATCATAGATTGAGGGAGCCTAACTGAACCCACAAAAGCTAACTAATGGAGGGAGGGTTGCCCAAGCTCCAGGCCATATCCTTAAGCAATATGGGACTCTAACAGATAACCTAATAAAAATGATTCAAATTAGATTTACATAAACCAAATAGGCTTAACTAGTTTACTTGACAAACAGGGACAGGGAAAATTTCTTCTGCACAGCCCATCTATTAATTTTGCGGGCAAAGCAAAGCAGTGTCTTTTGAAGTCTAATGCTAATATATTGACCACATTACTTACTTTAATCATGAGTCAACCACAGGGACAAGTATAACCGAATTCAATGCAAACCCATAAAGAAATATCCCTTCAAGTGTAGAAGAAGCACCTGGTCACCAATTTTCCAGCGAGTAACGTGCTTGCCAAGGGCTAGAATGGTGCCAGAGCATTCCATACCAAGATAAGGGGTGTCACCACTTGGGAGCTCATACAAGCCTTTCCTGTGAAAAGTATCAGCTCGGTTCAAGGCAGCTGCGGCCACCCTGATGAGGACCTCGTCGTCCTTGATCACCGGATCTTCAACATCCTTCAACTCAAGCACTTCCGGCTCACCAGGTGTGGTTATCACCACCGCCTTCATCGCTTTCACCGCAACGTCGCAACACCCACACACACTACCACGTTTATGAAGAAATTTGGGTGTGGTCAAAGTGGAGTTGGAGTCTATGTTACTTTGAGAAATACTACGTTGGTGCCGTATTGAGTGCACACGGGTTACCGGGGAGCACTTGCTCGGGATCATCATCCTGTACACATAATTGTATTGCAAGAACCTTCGTTCGTGTGTGTCTTTTGTTTGGACATGGTACGGATTACCCCTTGGTTGTTTTGCAGATGAAAAATGTTACTGCATACTCACGGTATCTCAACTCACTTCTCCATGTCCCATAAGCGAAAATAATATTACTCAACTCAACTCTATGTAAATATTGAGGATACTTAACGTTTATTTGAGTCTATGATATTTTATTTATGAGTCGTTTTAATTTTTAATTTTTAAAATAAGTTAAATTAATCCTTGACATTATAAAATGTGAATAGCTCCTCCCATTTTCAAGTTCATTGGCCCAAGCAGAGCTGCCACTGCCTCTCCCACCGCCACAACCTAGAACCTTCAATTGTGTTCGTTTAATGTAATTCACCTTTGCCGGTATACAATAATCTTAATCTTTAGATTAGTTGGTGCGGGATACACCATTCTTACGGAGGTATACCACACAACCCACTTTGTATCAAATATCTATATTTATTTTACTAATTGACATTAATAAAGTATGGCTATGAGTATCGTGAGATATTTTTACATATATTTATATCACAACAACAATTTAAAAACAAAAAATATCAAAACAATATGAATAAATTTGTAAACTTTCATTTTAAATTTATATAAAAAATAAAAAAAAATTTCTATTTTTATTTGATACTAGTATTCTATTTTTTTTTATATTCCATTATTTTTCTATCTAATATAATAATCTAGTTATTTAACTTAATGTGATAATATGTTTCAATATTTTATTTTCAAGTTTTTAAAAATATTATCTCATTAAAATCTATTAGATTCGACACTATATATAGTTATTATAGATACTATTCTTTGTATTGACACTTATAATACTAAAAATACTATTGAGAAATCTACTAATATCAAGTTACATGTTAAGAGGGTTTTCGAAAGTGTAAATTTTATATACGCACCTTAAGATATTAACTATGGTCACAAAGTATTTCAAAACATGTAACCTGCGCATTACACCGTATCATAAATTGCTGGTAATGTTGGTCACAAACAAATTTTCAACATTGATTAGAAAAATGAGCCTTAATCTAGTGAAAATTAAGTCATGTGATATTTAATTGCATATTCAATTTCCTGGCGGATTTTCAACTAGATTACTGAGCATTTTGGACTAAAAGAACAAGTTTGCCAATTATCATTCCTTGTTAATGCTAAATTCTTGCAGCTTAAACATTAAGATATTAGAATACATATTACCAAACTCTTCATTGTAAACACGTTTCATGAGCTTGTAAGTTGTAACCCTGCACAAGCTCACTTAGTTTTCGAAGCCTAAAATCTCTGCCCGATAGATGATCTCTCATATTAAGTTCCTACTTCATAATCAATCAAGGCAAAATCATCAAATTAGCCTGCAATTTCCGAACATGTATCATGCTAACTGAATTGTAAGACACGCATCAAACGAACTCAATAACCAAATGTGCAAAGTGATTAATGTCTAAATAATCTGCAAATTCATCAATCTTTCTCACAGCGCATTGGTTAAAAATGGTAAGAATTTCAATGTTATGGGCAGTTGCGCATGGCCACCAACAAATTCATACAATCCAAGCATAGAGCACAGAAGAGCAACTATCCATAAACAAGAGCTAGGCATCCATTACCCTCACTCAATTCCGAACAAACCTTTGGTAACTACAGCCAGTAACCTGGCCTTTACTAGGACAAGAGATCATGAGGAACCAACACATAAGCATCCCGTAAGTTGATATGAGTATGACAGAACCTCAGTTCAACACATGGCACCCAAGAGCAACTCGTATAAAACCCAAACAGTGCATGTCAGATTAAAAAAATTTCAGCACCTGCTATATCATCATCAGCCAGGGATAACTGTAAAATTGGTAATCTCATCATCCACGGCACTGTGCAAACAGATGAAGACAACATCATTGCCATTTGGCACCACTAATGTTAGAACACAAGAGGAAGGCACTAGCAAACTAGAGCTTATCTTTGTAAGACACAGTAAAGCTATATCTCACTGCCCACATGCATAATAGTAATCACAATCAAATAATGGATCGAGGCTTTCCAACCTCATCAAACATGATCACAACAGCCAGTAGCAGCAACACTGTAACTAACAAAACTCACAGCGTCAAACCAGCAAATGTAACATGGGTACCACAATATTTCCTAATGTTAACCATATCCACCATCAAAAACAAAATTAAACAAATTATCAACAGAACATGGCAATAATGTAAGAAAGGCATCAAACAAACTCAATGACCAAATGTGCAGAGTGATTAATGCCTAAACAATCTGCAAATTCATCAATCATTCTCACAGCACATTGGTCAAAAGGGCATTAATTTCAATGTTTTGGGCACTTATGCATGACCACCAACAAATTCATACAATCCAAGTATAGAGAATAGAAGAGCAACTATTCATAAACAAGAGCTAAGTACCCATTACCCTCACTCAATTCCCAACAAGCCGTTGGTAACTACACCCAGTAACTTGTCATTTAATAGAAGTATAGAACGAAAGATCCTAAGGAAGCAAGACATTAGCATCCCAGAGAAGCAAAACACATCAGTCCAGGTCCAACAAATGGCAACCAAGAACAACTCATACAAAACCCAAACAGTGCATGTCAGATCACAAATTTTCAGCACCTGCTATATCATCAGCCAGGGATAACTGTAAAATTGGTAATCTCATCATCCACGGCACTGTGAAAACAGATTAACACAACATTAAAATATACAGTGTTAGCCACATCATCCAGATATTCATCATTGGCATTCGCCACCTCCAATGTTGGAACAAAAGATGATGCCAATAGCAAACCAGATCTTATCACCATAAGCCATGGAGAACTATGTCTCAATGCCCACAAGCATATAGTAATCACAATGAAACAATGCACTGGGGCTTTCCAATCTTATCAAAGTAAGTAAAAGAAATAACAAAATGCACATTAATAGCGGGGGAAAAAAAAAGGGGGCAAGCACACCATTTCCTAATCTTAACCATCACAAACAAAATTAAATAAATCAACAACAGAACATGGCAATAACAGTACCAACAGCAGGCAGAGCAATATAAGAAAGTTTGATTTAACATTAAACGCATAACAAAAAAAACCATAATGAATAGTTCAGATCCAAAATCACAAAACCCTCATCTCTCTCAAATTTTTAAGTCCCAACTTTTTTTTTCTCTCTTCTATCAGTAAATTAAAGGCAGCAAAAATGAAAAGTAAAAAAGCAAACTAACTAATCAACGGTCTGCATGATATCCTCGGGAGCGAACTTGGTGCCCTTCTCCTTATCAGCGGCGGCGCGGCCCTTGGCCTTGCGGTCGAGGAGCGACTTGCGGTCCTTGTCGAGGCGGAGCTTGGTGATGACAACCTTGGAAGGGTGGATCCCTACGTTGACGGTGGAGCCGTTCACCTTCTCCCTTGTGATGCGCTCGATGTGGATCACCCACTTGCGCCTGTAAACCTGCGTCACCTTCCCTTCGCGGCCCTTGTAGGTGCCGCGAACGACCTGCACCTCGTCCTCCTTCCTCACCGGCATGGACCGCACGTTGTACTTGGAGCGGAGGTCGGTGGAGAGAGGGGCGCTCATCAGCACGCGGCGGACGCTCGACGGCGCCGTGAAGTGAGCCTTGCGGCTCTTGCGGCGGCTGCTCGACACTCTTGGGTTGAACTTCATCTTCTTCGATCTCTCTCTCTCTCTCTCTCTCTGCTGCTCTAGCAGTCTAGGGTTTCAGTGTCTTTCTCCTATTTATTCATGTGTGGCTAGGGTTTTCCTTCTCTGTTTTAGTGGGCTTTCAGGCTTTTTGTTGGACCGGCCTTCTCTGAATTTGGGCTTCAGAAGATATCAGCCTGTGCAAATTGAGAGCAAGTGGAGTGAGCCATGAACCATGCATGAAGCATTGCTTTTCTGCTCCCCAGCTAATTATTACAAACTGGATGTTAGCTTCAGACCAAAAAAAAAAAAAATAGAAAACTGGCTGTTAGCTCATGAACCCCCTGCCCAAAAAATAAAATAGAAAAAGTCGTGGCTTTTAGCTCAGACCAAAAGGAAAAAAAAAATGGCTCGTTGCTACTAGAGTAAATAACTTAGGTAGTTTGATTTGAATTTTTAATTTTTTAAATTTTATAAAAAAATATTAAAAATTATAAATTTTAATTTTTAATATTTCTTTCATTAAATCTTTAAAATTAAAAATTTAAAAATAAAAATTGAAAACTGAAAATGAACATGCTCTTATTATGCTACTATTTTTGATTTGCACAAGAGAGGTGGATTAGATGGCAGTGATATTTGTCCCTGCTATTGGTGTTCGAGCCTACTGGCAAAGTTGGAGGCTATTGTGGAACCCATCGCACTGCATCCCACCCAACCCAAACACAAAAATAAAAAAATTCGATCTAATATAATTTGGTCCTAATAAAAACTTCCCATCAATTTAGTTTAAACATTTTAATTTGGCCATTTGCCATTGCTGGGTGTTGCCATTTGGCCGACATTTCCCCCTTCATGGCTTGGTGGCTTCTATCACAATTTTTTGTTTATGCACACGGCCAATACTCCAACTAAATTAATGGACACAAAGTACACATTGGTAGTTTGCTGTCTTCATCCTGATTTATTAATGCATAATCATCTCCTTTTGATCTTGAGGAAATGCTAGCTCAGGGTTATGGACTTACAGATACCCACGCTTAACCTTATTTTTGCTTCTAAAACCACAATTGCTGAAACCCATGAAGATGAATAGATAATGATGCATTGATGCATTGACGCATCTGCATCATTGAGGCGTGTATTCAGATGTGGGGGACCTAACGCACTACTTCTTGTTAACGTTGTATCGTAAGCAAAAAACTTCAATCTTCAATTATATTCACTTTTACTCAACAATAATCGTAATAAAAACAGTTCAATTTTACGTATAGAGTTGCACGTTACTTGCTTATCTTAAGTCGCTGCAGCCATGCATATACCAGAATATGCTCTACCTCACCTTGCTTGTAGTTAAGGCAAACCCTGACAATACTTAGATAATTACATATTTTAATCTTGCACTCAATGAAAACCTCTTAACATGCTATTTCTAACTAATCTTATAAATACTTATTCATATATCTCTCTAATGTGTCCTTATTCTAGAGAAAAACAAGAAAGAAAATATCAGAGGAATGAGATAATTTACCTAAGACATGGGTAAACTTGAAGGTTTGTGGGTGTGTCTCCCAATTGGGCTTCTTCTGTTCCTAAGTTCTACTTTCATCACAGTACCTGGTGCCCTTGCATGGAGCAAAGAGCTTCATATCATGGCATGTTTATTGGTTTATGTATCTTAATATGATGACAAAATGCTTTGTGTAATTATATTACTCTTAATGTGCCTAGTTTAATTGTCTCTTGCTGAACTTTCTAATTAGTTTATTAAGTGTTTCAGCTTTATTTCAAATTGGTTAACTTGTGTTACAGTTTTGCTTTTGAGCAAACCAACACACTAAGTTGGCACAATAGCATATTTGTGTTAAAAGTAGAACACGGAAACCAAGAGCTGAAAAATTGTTACTAAAAATGGCAAACATTGAGCCACACAAAAGGTTGCTTGTGAATGCAAACAAGCTATGTGTACAGATATTTTATCCTTGCAGAAACATTGAAAAGCAACAAGTCAAAGGATCTCTTTGTTGTGGTCAAATGGATATATTTCCTTTCTTGTGACGATCTCAGATTGCATTCTAAAAGGAAGGAAAAAGAGAAGCAGCCTCCTTTGTCACAAAAGAAAAACTCCATCAGAAGGCATGTGCTCCATCCCTCCCAGCATAATCAAATGGTCAAAACTCTCACCCTTCTATAAAAGGTGATCTTGGAAGAGCATTTAGACCAAGAGGAGAGAAAAAGAAATTGAAGCTATACTTTTGCAAAATTCAAAATTCAAAACAAAGCATTTTCCTCTTCTATCAGCTTGTCATAGTTGTTATTATACTGTTCTAAGAGTGTTTAGAAAGCTATTGTATTGAGTGCTATATTCTTCTTAACAGTAAAACAACAAACTTCATTTAAATTGTTATTGTAAGGCTTTATCTTGTAAGATATAAGTTGGTTGATTGAGCTTAGGAAGACTTATTGAAAATACTACCTGGTTGAGTTTGGAGAATTTCATTGAAAAAACTAATTGGGTAAGAGCTTGGAGAGGCTTATAAAAGAATACTCAATGTTTGTACTGGTTATGCAAATTGATAGTGGATATACTCGTCTAGACGATGGGGAGTTGATGTAGGATTTAACTTAGAGATTCGAATCAGTATAAAATATCTGTGTTCAACCTTTCTATCTCATCCTCTTAATATTGCGTATATGTTACATGTCTTTCTGCATATGTTTTTAAGAAACTAAAACTCAAAGATTTAATCAAGTAATTTCACAAAATTGATTTCTAAAAGTAATTGTATTACTGGGTCCGCTTTAAACTTCCTTAATCAATAATATACAAGTTTCATTCAAATCTATTGAGACATAAGAAAATTGTTTTTCGTGAAAAACCTTAGCTTTGTTGTTGATAAAAAAAAACAGTTTTTTTGGTGTATGTATTAAAATTAAGTGTTCACATTGTTCTCTAATTATTCTCTTTGTAAGCATTGAAACCTCATTCGTAAGATAATTTCCTGAGATAACATAAGATATTTGACTAAATATGTGTTAAGTGTATAGGAAAATTTTTAAAGAACACTTAATTCAATCCCTCTTTTTAAGTGTTTTGATACCATCAAGTTCAAATCCTAGTTTATTTATTTAGCCAATCAAATAACATGACCAGTTATAAATTACACTTGGTTGGAGACAATAATTTTAGAAGTAGCAATTAAGTATTATTGAGATGTTAATTATAGAAAATATAATTGACAATTGTTGGTATTTGATTGATAGTCACTATTAAAGGCTGGGACAACACAAGCGGTGTACAATTTGTCACCTGAGCATGTAGAAGGGAACTTACTAGCACTCTGCGTATGGACTGACCAAATAAGGCACTGGCACAAATATAGGTGGACAAGTCCACTTCATTTCATTGACAAGCCAGATGATGCTTGTTCTTTTGAATATTCAAGTAATTAATTAATTAAGCATTATTTATATTTTTGGGTCGATCATGTGCTCTCTCATCAATCAATCTTTCTTTTCGCCTCAAAATATACTAATGCAAAAATTAAATTTGTTGCTATATTACCATAGGTGATTGCAAAGATACCTATGGCGTGAAGGATATGTGTGTTGCAGGTGCTATAAAACACTTCGCTTCTCGATCAGCTTTTGCATTACGCAGAGGGGATAGCTGATCGTAGATGTAAGGAGAGCAAACAAACACGTCACTGTTTACATACATTTTTATCGCAAAATGACTATTTTTTTTAGGAAAAATAATAAGGAGTTTTTTTTTAATTAAAAAAGAACTTGGGTGGAACTCTCTCTCTCTCTCTTTTTTTATTTTTTTCTTTCATGCATATGTCAATGTTCTTGTTAATGGCTTGCTTCAATCTCTCTAGTTTTTTTTATGCATCAGATAATATGACTGAGGCTTTATTGTTCTTGTCACACTTCGTGGGAGATAGACAAAGCATTTTAACTGAAATTTTTGAGGATTCCTTTTTCAGCCAATGCATGCTGGATTCACCTCAGACGAAGGAGGAAACAAAATAGAACAACGCTGGTTTAGGCGCAAATCCAATCTGCACCGTGTAAGCTTCAACTTTCTAGCTAGCTACATATTAAAAGAAAGAGAAATATTATAGAAATAATAAAATTGCACAACAACCTACTCATCACTGTCAGTCAGCGAAAGCTACAAAATATAAAACTAAACTCCCTCCCAATAGACGAAACAATACAAGAAGAAAAACAATATATCGAAGATAAAAATTTAATGTAGTTTGACTTTAACTGTTGACATTCACAACCCCTGTAAAAAGTTTTAAATATTTCACTATCTGTAACTTTTAAATGGTTGGAGTACAGTTGCAAATCATCCTTATAAATATTTTATCATATGAACAACTCCTAAAAGCTACACATATGGATTACTTCCACTTTTTGGAGGGTAATAAAACTCAAATAACCAAAGTCATATTTATAGGTCAAAATACTAGCAATATTTATATATTTTTTTATCGACGTGAGACTTTGGGCTAAATCCCAACAATCACATCCAACGATAATAAAGTGTGTGGTGTGCAATTTATTGTTTCCATAATATTTTTGTAAAATAAATTCTATAAAGAAGATAACATATATAATTATATAAGAGACTACAATGGTTGCATGTGACAAATTATTTTTCTTTTCTAACTTTAGGTGTGGGACAGATATTAATATGAGTCTACTTCTCCAAGGCATTTATAGAACATTTGGAAATCCCTAAAATTTAATTCAATTCATTATATCATAGAATTGAATTGAATTTCTTACTTTTGAAGCAATTTAAGTAAAAGAATTGAAATTGCATGAGGATTGAAACCCAACAAAATAAAAGAATTGAAATCAGACCCGTGGAAATTGAATTCCAACAAATAAAAATGTTAAAATAACATTACTTAAATATAATGTTTTATTTCTAACCTATTAGTGAAGGATAAAATAATAAAAATAAATAAATAAATTTATTTTTAAATTAATTTCAAATCAAGAAATTGAATTCAATTTTTTAATTAACTGATTCATTTTAAATATAATAATTTAATTTAATTTATAACAGCATTCAATTCCTAGCTTTTATTCAACACCCATTTAAGGCTAATAAATTCGTGTCTCACCATTCAATCCTAGCTTTTATTCAACACATATATGGAATTTTTTTTTGTCTCCCTCGTTGATTCCACATATATAAATTCAACCACTTGTTAATTAGGGGATCTGGTCAGAAGATGTTTCCTCTTGGGAACACTGTAACGATATTTCTCGATGTGTAAATAAGTGGGTCCTTCCTTCCTTTCCTCCCTCTCTTTGCCACACTACGCTGTGTTAATGTTTGTTCACATTCCTTATTATTAATTTATTATTAGAATATATAATCATGGTATTAGAGCTACTTTGACCAAATGGTCAAGGTTTCAAACCCCTATTCTGATAAAATAGTCACTCTTAAAAGAGGCATTCGAGTATTCATGTACTTTTATCAATTTAAGCTTTTTGGACTAGTGATCTAGAGTTCGATCATTGTTATCCTCACTTCTAAATAAAATCAATTAAACTTCAGTACAAAATAAAGTGTACCTATGGTTTTGGGATAGATGGTTTCACAATTATATTATTACATTATTGGTTCATTTGCTTATTGTTTGTTTTGGAATGACGTAGTTGGGCAAAAGAGAGCATAGAAATAGCTTGCAAATGGGGTTACGAAGGAGCTGAGCCTGGAACAACTCTCGCAGGTAACACGAGGACGAGGTTACCGATCGACCATAAATAAGTCACTAACAAAATTTGTGGTTTTCATGCTAAGTAACTAAATTCTGAATTCTGAAAATGGACCTTAATTCACGATCAATTTGAGCCCTTGAGGCTCATACATAATAATGGTATATATATCAGCATGAGCTGAGCATACTCATTAGAAATCTAAAAAAATAAAAATAAAATAGCGACGACTATGTGTGTATGCGCTCTTACACATGAATATTTTGATTCAAGGATGCCATTTGTCATGAAACGAATTGCTCAAGCCGGAATTCGGTTGGCCATGATTCTGAACCAGGTGTTTGCTGACTCTGAACAAGGATTTGAATCAGACGAATAACTAAGCAGCCCATCGACACATTGACCTGAAGAAATTAATTAGTTGTTTAAATTAGTTAAGCTTAGGGTCTAACCCCATTTAATTTCTTCGCAATTCTTACTTGGTCATTACATTAATTTATGACTATGGTCAGCTTGTGTTTGTCACTTGTATGTTTCAGCAAAATAATGCATGTATACTTGTACTAGGCATTACAGATTTATGCAATTCGCTAAATATGATGAATCAAGTTTAAAATAGGACAAAATATATAGGAGCATAGCATAGCATGCGAATTTGTAAAATTGTTTTGACTCTGCATTAATGTATAGTGGAATAAAGCCAAAGATCTTTTGTTTGTTTTTTGTTCTCAGTTGTTTCTACTTTCTTCTCTGGAATGATGCCGTGATGCCTTTCACAGTTTAGCCATGAGATACGGAGCATAAGTCCCCTACCAATATTATGCGGGCAAAAAATAAATCTCTCTAGTCCTATGCTAATATAGTAATTTCTTCAAATTTTAAAGTCAAAAGTTTGCAATAATCCCCCCAAAGGAGTTTTGCCTAGTGAAAACATGCTAAGTCCACAGGACTTGAGAGTGTGTATAGGGAAAGTCTTTGGCTCGATTTCTTGTGAAAAATATTCCTTTGATGAGGGGATGTACCCATATCGCTTCAACCCTCGAAATTGTAAAGTTCCCCTTCACAATTTTACTCATAAAATTTTTTTTGCAATAATCCAAAAAAGTAATATTTTATTTAAGAAACCAGTTTCTGTAGTTAATTTAAAACTACTAGCATATGAGAAAAGTGAAAATTGAATATATAAGAAATGAAATGGAATGAAATTTTCTTTTAATGAATGCGGTCCATTATGGACCAAGACCTAAGAGATCACCTATTGCAGGGCCAGGATCACCGCAAAACATGAATGGCCCAATGTATCACCGCAAATAACATGAATGGCCCAATGTATTTAGAATATGCTGACATGCCTTAGCGATATGTCACTCAGGCCCAATCCCAACCCTATAATCACATTGTCAATATGATTTTATAAATTGGAAACGCACTTAGAGGCTAGCACAGATGGTCAAAGGCAAGATGCCTCTTGGAAGGGCATCTGGGATTGAGACAACTAGGAGAGCGGATTGGCTCCCCACCACCCCCATAAGAACCCAAAAAAAAAATGGAATCCAAAAAGATAAATGATTTCATAAAGAACAATTACACTAACTTCCTCTAAATTTAGGGTTTATGGGTGAATGATAATGTGAAAATGTGAGTCAGAATGATGATCGATGAAATTAGGTTTAAGTGGATTTAATTAAAGGTAAATTAGAGAAAGTCCCTTTTTTGTTAATTGTGTTTGTCTTTCTATTAGTATAGGAGAGGCCATTATAGGTATGAAAACTAGAGGGGAAATAGGTTGAATTTCACAAAGCTTTAGGAATATCTGTGTAATTTATCCTTTTATAAATTGAGTACAATACAATTTTTAAAAGGGATGAAGACCAAAACAAAAAAAAGGACGTTGTGTACTGTATATTATAATATGGATTTCCCTGCAGAAAGTTCAAGCTACCACAGCGTTTGATTTTCCTTTTTTCTTTTGGGAAAGAAAATTCAATTTATAATATTTCAACTTGTTTTGTTTGTAACTTTTCATCAAATAGCTACCTTGGCTAGCGTTACAGCGTACGGTAGCATATCCCTTACTATATTAGCAACCTAAAGAACAATATGTCAGCTGGCAAAATAAAAAGGGAACCATGCCCAAAACTCGAAATGCACATAATCAATGCCTTTGTCTCAGTCTGTGAAGTGTAAACAAAAACCCCCCACCGTTAGATGAAAAATAAACATTATTATATATTTTGATATAGGCCATTAAGACATTAACTAAGAAAATAGGAGAAAAAGCTAGAGCATGCAACTTTGTATTCATTATTATATTTTACATAAAATGCTTAGCGGTTAGAATGAGAATGATAAAAAATGTTGGGGAAACAAAAAAAAGAACAGAATGATGATACGGGTTTCATGCTTAAAAGGAACAATTTTGAAATGAATTAACACAATAATCTTTGTGGCGTATCATGGAAACAAAATTATGCTTGTTAAGGTCAAGATACATCACGCGCGAGATGCAGCAGAGCAGGCGCGTGGTGGGTATGTGTCGGTAATTTCCGATAAAAAATTCATTCTCCCATCTTTTTCATAGTCTTCCTGTCCCAAGATTAAATTTATTACTTCTTTTATTCGAGTCCCTCTCAAAAAAAATTGTGTAATTTTAATATATTAAAAGGTTAAAATATTTAATTATATAATTATATAATTTTTTCCGGAACGATGAGGTGATTAATATGAAATTGAGGGAGCATCGTCCTTCCGTTTAATTATATACTCAACCGTTCTTCGTTTCATTTACTTTGGTACAACTGTTCTTATTTTATTTTGCGCGTTGTTCGCGCGAGGGTCAGGGTCTGGGTCTGAGACTGGAATCGAGGTACGCTACTCATTGCTACGCACCACTTCACCTGAAATTATTGTTCATCAAGAGTCATCATTACACACCCCTCACCACAGCAACTTTGGATTCCTCCACAGTCCACACCAATTTATAGTAAAATAAATAAATAAACATCTCATTTTTCAGTACTTGTAAACAATGCAACTTTGATTTGCTAAAAGACCTGTAACAGTGAAATAATAACGCGTTAACACTAGTACAGAAAGAATTAACGTAAAACTTCTTATTGAAAATATGAGCTGCAGTAATTTTTTTGAATTATCAAAATTTGCACAAATAATGAATAAAACAGCGCATGATTATGAGACAGAAGCATGCTGTAAATCTACTAATTCATGAGCAGTGTCCGACATCACTTAATATTGATTGATTAAGCATATGATATTTGTTTAACGTATTAAGTCATATCAATCATTGAGTCCCATTCCCGCCTTCACTCACAATCACGATCACATTCACATTCACAAGTCACAGATACGCCACGCCAAGCACCAATAGTCAAGTGTCAGCTCAGCAGAACCCTACATCACGGCCGTTGATCGACCATGTGGTGGCCCACTTCAGCAGTGATCAACGGTCACAATGCTTCATGCATTGCACTGCCTTTCTTTCGGCTACTTTGTGTGTGTGTGTCCCCGCAGGAGACCCACCAAACAACACCCACTGTGCCTGTCTCTGTAACACTCAAAGCAATGAGGTGAGAGATTGAAACAGTCTATTGTTTTTTTTTTTTTAAATTATTTTTTTATTTTTCTTCAAAGAAAGAAAAGAAAGTCGCAAAGCATCATGGTTTCTCGTACCAACGTCATTTTATATAACCACACTTCGAGACAGACAATGGGATACAGCATCAATAACCAAGTTCCAAAGAAAATAGAAAAACCAAAAAGAGAGAGTAAATTAAACGGAACTCAAATCACTTTGGACTCTGCGTTCTTGAGATTACTTCTTATCATGCCTGGCTCTCTTTGAAGTTTGAGATTGCTTCAACTCACGGCTTCTTTGTTTCTTTCACGATCTAAGCTCATTTGCTCTTCATTCCAAGCCTATTATTGTGGTGGGTATTTATCAAGGTACTACCTTTCATGTTGTTAGTTCATTGCATGCATCATTTGCTCTTACTTCTTATTCCAAGCATTTTGCTTCTGGAAGTACTCACTGGTTAGTTTGCGTGTATTTATTATCATGTTGCATTATTCCATTACCTGGTTCCTCACTCAGTCTCACTAAAATATTGGAGTTCTTTCTGTTTTTGGAGTCATACACTCATAGGCTAGGAGAAAAAAAAAATTGCATGAAGAAAAAGGATTATATTTATATATTATGTAACTAGTGTTACTGTTAAGTGTTTGCACTTGTGCATTTATGCCATCATGTGAGTTTGTGGTAGATAAATCACTGCAAAATCTAACCGTGTCCTTCTTTCAAGCGATTTAATGAGACAAGAGTTATCTCGTCCTCCACGCGAAGCAAGATTTGGAAGCCTAGTCTACATAATAGCCTTTATAAAACTATGTTAGTGTTTATAATATAGAATTTACAAAACCCCAATTAAGCATTTCCCGAATGGCCTTTATGCTTCTCAAGGGGTCTGTTTTAGATTTCGGATATCTAATTAGCGAGCTTGACAGTTTTGATCTGTCAACTTTTTGCTCCGTCCCTAATATGCTCAAATCCTAAATAAACTCACAAATTATATTCCATGTTTGTTGTTTTTGTTATCCTAGCTCTAGAAGGTCT
>JAVHNL010000273.1:0-81649 GCA_031216105.1 Dalbergia cultrata | reverse complement strand
AGCTAGTATATTGATGAATTCATGAAACTAATGGTGGTTTGTTTGCAGCTCACATTTGTCTTTCTTGTTTTACCTTGCGTACTATTGGGTTATTTGGGTCAAGCTACATACCTTATGGAGAACCATGCTGATGCTGGTCAAGTCTTTTTTTCTTCTGTTCTAAATAAGTGTCAGTATATATTTTATTCTTAAATAGAAAATATGAGTGTAGAATTTTTCTCTTAGTAGAGTGACCAGCTTCCTTTTACATTTGTAAATTAGTGCTTATTTTTTGTTCAGCTAGATTAATTGTCTGCTTGATGCATTTTTAAGCATGATATGCAAACTTATGTATAAAGCAGTTTTGTCCCTGTCTTTGATACTTGATCTTTTTGTTTCTATTTTCTCCATTGATACTTTTGGCGAGTGATTGTATTTCTGCTTATGCAATTTATCATCTATTCGTAATTTTAGGTCCCAGATGAAGGGAGTGGACCAATTTTACCAAGTGTAAGACCGTCTTCCTCAACTAGTCATGATACTCAACACCATGTTAATCCTTCCAACCAAAGTTGAAAATGAATGCATCATAGCTCAAGGATGCTTTGTTTATCTTTCACTTGGGACACTTTTTTATTGCTATGCTCTTTTAATTTTCTCTTATGTTTTGTTGGATCTGTTTGATTATTGTTCAACATTATGTCATGACATTTGATACACGTTCTTTGTGAAAAAGTTTAAGAATTTCTATGCAAGTTTTCCTTTTTATTCATGATTGTTGATTATCAGTGTTGTACAAGATATGAATTAGTGTTTTTGATTTGCATGCTTCAAAATAAAATATTGAAATCCCACCAAAAAAAAAAAACACACATAAACACACAGAAGTTAACATTGAACATTTTGAAATGGTTTGAAACTGTCAATAATTGGCATTTATGGTTGTTCAAAACCGCCAGTAAATATGACAGAAAAAAGGACAATTAACACTAAGTTTTTGTGGTGGTTACAAACCGCTAGTAAATAGTATAATTTGGCGCCAACAAGTCATTTCTCGGTGGTTAAATTTACTTAAACTGTCGGAAATCTACTTTGGCGGTGGTTGTTCCAGCGGTTACTCCAAACTGCCACTAAATGATTTAAGGATGCCATTATCCATGACGGTTTGGGAATTGCTGGTAAACATTTTGCAATGAGTCAAAACTGCTGCTAAATGCCATTTTTCTGGTAGTATATTAACCAAAAAATATTTTAATTCTAATTAATTTTATTTGTTATGCAAGTATCATTGTGTTAAATAATATTTTATTGTTTTATTATTGTATTAAAATAGATAATACATCCAGATTTTATGTAATTAATACTCGTAAAAAAATGGTCATTAATTTAGTTTACCCTCCTGAGTGAAAGAACCGAAGAAGATTTTTAATAATTATTCACCTATAACACACAACTAGTTTCAATAGTTCGATTTTTTTTAAAAAAAAATCATGGGTCTGATATATTACCAGTAATATATATATATATATATATATTATTAAGTTATGTTCTAGGAAAATGTTAGAGAGTTAGAATTTTTGTTAGTATTTTATATCCATAATGATGTATCATAATTGCTAGCATTAAGAATCAAGGTAAATTAGTAAGTTATATTATTTTATATAACAATTATCATAATTTTTGTAAAAAATTCTATATATATTTCTGGATATATGGTGTCACTCTATATTTTATTATATGTGTGGCTTCTAATGAAATATTTGAAAAAAAAAACACATTATTAATTTGATTAATGTGATAATATCCAATTCAACAAATATACATTATTTACATCAATATAGCGTGTCAAAGTTAAATCTCAACTAAAATCTTTCTCAAGGTAACAAAAATAAAAAATGAGTGAATATAAATTGTGGCAATAAAAAAATGCAATGAGATTTTGATGCACTAAAAAATATTTACCCTCCTTAAACGAATTATAAATTTTTAACATTTTACCTTTTCAAGTGAGTCAATATTGAGATTTTAGATAATAAATTTAATTAGGAGAATATTAACTTATAATAATTACAGTAGAATAAGCATGAGTTTTACCCAAAAAAGTAAAATATGACTTGTCTTTTATATGTCATATGTCATTAATAGCGCAGTGATCATTTGGTAATGTAAGAAAGGCAAAAAGAAAATTGCGCAATAATCTAATATACGGTTTTAATTTATTTTCATTAAAAAAAGATTATTTAACTTTTACGCACGTACACAATTGCCAATTAACTATAGGAGGCATATTAAATTTAGACAGAAATTGAATTTGAATTCATTCCCCCTCCCTTTTTTTTTCGGTATATAGAAGTTAAACGCCAATTGTTATATGGCTCAAGGCCTCTAAGCCTTCTTATAAATCAAGCAAATAATCATCTTTGTGCAACTTCAATCTCCAATTTCATTGGGCCAAAATTATGGTTTGCGTCTTTCTCTTTCCCTACTTTAGTTCTCTCCTATGCTCAATATTATATGTGTCATCATATTCATATTCTATCACCAGTGATGGTTTCTCAGTTTCTTTAATACACCGTGATTCGCTTGAATCACCATTCTACGACCATTCCATGACCACCTACGAGCGTTATGCTGCAGCAGCTCTCCGCTCTATTAAGCGCCTACACTATCTTATGTCATTATCAGGTGCAATTGCAACAACACCTGAAAATGATGATCACCTTTTAGATATGTCAACGAAAATAGTGCCAGAATTCGGAGAGAACATAGTAACCTTTAACATAGGCAATCCACCAACCCAAGTCACTGCATCTATGGATACAGGTAGTGAGCTTACTTGGGTGAAGGGTCCACTCGTTCATGATCCCAAAAAATCATCATCGTATGAAGAACTTGATAGGGCGGGGGAGCCCAACAAGGGGAGATGCAATCAATGGACTAAGTGAGAGCACCAAACACCGGGCCAGACGCCAAATCTTGACGCAAAACTTTAAGACAATGAGTCATGGCTCCTTCTACATTATATACTACTCACTTAGTCCATTATTAACCAATGTGGGATTTCATCTCTCACACTTAACCCCAACAGAACTAAAATGTTTTGGCCCTTGCCCTTCGGTGAGTACTTGCGACCAAACTAGCAACCTTTGCACCTACAACATAACGTACGCTGATCGTTCAGCAACATCAGGAATCATTTCACATGAGACCCTCGGTTTTGATGATCCCCAAATGGGGGAGGAGCTATATATGGTGAGTGTGGCTAGCTTTTTGTTTGGCTATGCTACTAAAACATTAGGCTTTGATGGCCTCCAAGATGGTATTATAGGCTTAAACCGGGAACCTCAATCTCTCATGTGTCAGTTGAACATCAAAAGGTTCTCCCACTGTTTTACTGATAAAGGTTCTGGAAACAGAATGTACTTGTCAGTATTGATTGAAATTTTTTTTGGGAAAGAAGCCTCACATTGCTAAGAGTTGAGATGAAAGGGGGTTGATAAGGTTATATATATGAACCCAAATTCTCGATTTTAATTTGCACCGGTCGAAAACATTTTAAACATGTGTCTGACTTTCATTATTTTCTTTATACTCTTGTCTTAGAGTGTTGTAAGATATAATTTAAATATTTGTTTTGGAGAGTATGAGTGTATTGAACGCCAATGGGGTGTTTGAGAGTGAAGTCAATATGTTGTAAAAATTTTCACATGGTATTATTCTCTGTTGTCATTTGAAAGTTTATAAGATCTTATCTTATCAGCACTTATATTATCAACTTTATTATGTTAGACATGCCAAACAAGGCCTTATGCTTTATTTGAAAGGAATTAATTAGGCTTTGTTTGGTTTGAAAGGGAAATTAAGGAGAAGGAATAATGGGTGAAAAACATACGTGAGATACATTATAATTTTTTTCTCCCAAAAGTGGGTGAAAATGGAGGGAAAAAGAGATTAAAAAAGTTAGTTGTCTTTTGGTCTGATATTTTTTTTATATTAATATATAATTGGATGATAATTTTTACACGGTTATTGATGCATCAAAATAAAAATGAATATAAGTTTGTGAAAGATTTGACATTAACATATATTCAATCATATGGACATCCAAATCACAATGCGTCTATATCTATTTGCATCTATACACACGACAATAATGATATTATTATTTTCTAACGATCAAATTAATAAGAAATAGACATTTCACTACACTTATCACTCAATCCTAATTGATGATGGCTCCCGCACCTTGAAACGACTTAAACCAATTAAAGAGGCGATAGTTTATTCTCAGAAGGTATCGTTGTGACTTTGAAATCACGAATGTGAAAACCATCAAAGCAAAGCAGTATACGTGTAACGTAAATGCAAGACCAATTGAGAGTCGGTGAAAGAGGGTAACGATAGATGCAAAGATCCCTATCCAACTAAGACTGAGTGGAGGTTGGATAGTATTATACTTCTGTGTAAAGAAAATTACACACCACCTTATTATTCAATCATTATATACTATTCTATATGTCTTACATTTTCCCCTTCTCTTTTATCTTCACCATCGATGGTATGCGATGAGTCATTTAACACCAGGCACCATATGTATGTATAAATGTACGTATGTATCTTCTAGTAGCTCCAATTAAGTTCTAAGTGGGTGAAACGAAGAAGGGCACACTTGGGTGGCTCAGCTCCAATTGACCTAAAGCATGCACCACAGTCAAAAGATCTTTATTGCATTTGCAGATTGGACGTTAGCCTTATTTATTACATTAGACTAGCATCTCTCCATATTCATTGTTCATGTCATGTACGCCGGTGGCTACCAATGCTCCGTGTTACTCTTGAGTAAAATTATTTTAATATTTAAAAGTGAGTATCTCTTATTCCATTACTTTAGTATTAAATGTGATAAGTTATATGAGTAAAAAGTAATTATTACATATAATAATAATAATAGAGTAACGGTTTCAATAGTAAATTAACTTTTGAACTTTTGAATGTCAAAAGTAGGGAGTTGCTATTACTACTCCTATATGGCTATTGTCACTCCCATTTATATTAATTATTCTTTAGCTTTACTAAATTACTCCTATTCTATTTTAATCAAAAGCATGCCTAGCATAAGATAATTTATAATACTATCAAAAGTTATTGTTATAAATTTAATTAAAAATTAGTTTAACTACATAAAAATATTTATTATTTATCTTATTTTTAATATTCACATAATTACTAGATATTATAAGTCTTAATATTTTATTTGTTATACTGATTTAATCCAACTATTTAATTGCTTTAAATTTTATATGCAAAAATATCTAAATAATATAATGTGGATATTTTTAAGAAAATAATAAATAAAAATGATTAATAATAAAGACATAATGATAAATTGTCTACTTACATATTTTGTAACGTCTAGCATTTATATAAATTAAAAAAACTAGTAAATAAACAAAACGATATCATAGTTTATTTCTATTCGATTGGAAATTAATATTTATTTATATTATTAAAAATTGAGGTAATTTTATAAGTTAAATTGATCACTTATTTGAATCAAAAAGAGTTTGAAAGGGTTGATTTTTTCCAATAAGTGAATAATTTAAAGACTCTATTATTTATTTTCTATTAGATAACGTATATAATTTACCTTTTTAAAATAATTTTCAAAAAAAAAATTAAAAAGTCTAGAGAAGGATAAGTATATATGTGTCTTTAAGCCATTAAAGTAAGTGATTGTAAAAAATAAAAAACTTAATATAATACATTTATTGAACATTTTTCAAATTATATAAACATTGGATGTTAAAATTAAATAATAGCATGCACATTGTATAGTTTGATACAATATTTATCTTTTTTATTACCCATTATTCATTATTTTTCTTTTTCTAAAATACTTACGTGGTTTTACCTTGAGAAATTTTTAAAGAAAATAATTAAATATATAAAATATTAATTATTACATCAAATAAGTTAGGGTAAAATACTTGTAACTAAACTAATGAAAATAATATTAAATATTTTGATAATCAAATTATTTTTAATTAAATTAAAAATAATAAATTTTGATATCATTATAATGACTAATAAATAATAAATAATTATTATGTATTAGTTTTATTTGATTATTTTCTTTAAGTAACATGAGGGGGGGAAAATCAAATTAGTTAGAGAGTTGCACTCATATTCTATGGTGTAAATATATTTGTCATGCCATGATAATGACGTTTAGAATTAGAGACTATATTATAAGCATTGCATATATTGGTTTTATTTCATTAAAATAGAAGGAGGAAAATTTAGTGAAATTAAATGCTAATTAATACAAGTGGGAGTGACAATAATTATTTAGGAGTGACTATAAGTAATATTTTATTACTTTCTTTCTTTACTCTCATCAACTAGTATTTGCGTCAACACCACAATCCTATTCTACTTACCAAAGTGGGAATCCAATATCCCTAGGCACTACATAATATAATATATATACACCATTTTTTTTTTGGTGTTATTATCTTGAAATCGTAAAATCTATTATTTATGTTAAATTTTTCGTTTTTAAAAACATACCAGGTATCATGTGAAATTTACTTCAATTTATGCCTAAATCCTTCTTGTTTAAATTTAGAGTTAGTATATTACTTTAAGTTTTGTATTTAGTCTAAATTTAAAAAGATCAAGAAGTTTGTACAAGAAATAACATTAATGTGAAAGAGTACAACTTCTTTATTGCTGTATTTTCCTGAATTGGGTAGTGGCTAGTGGGTGAGAAGGCCCTCCAAGGTTGACAATTTTGATGTACAGATGGAAGCCTCATAAAACCCGCAATATGATTATCTTGTAATTTTAACAAATTTTATTATCTTTTAGAGATTGTATTACTTTTTCAAAATAAAGCAGCATAAATGTGGAGTTTAGTGGTTTGTATAGATTTTATCCTGTTGTCGATAGATATATATATGTATGGGCGAACTGGGTTGTGAGTATTTACATCTATCTAACTCTGTATTATATGTTCTCCAATATAATAGAGTACATATATTAATCAATTTATACCTTCTATTCTTGAATGCCTGGTCCATGCAATATGCCTAACATAGTCTTCAATCAACTCTCATGCCAAACCTTGAAGTTAATTGGACCACTTTGATAATAATAATATAAAGAAACTTATAAAAACTTCCAATATCATCAATTCAACCTTCAAAAAAGGCAATGTGTTGCAGAAAGCTATTAATTGGTACCTTTGAGGTGAAGTAACACTTGACTTCACTCGTGCAACGTTTTCTAGAAAATTATAAATTGACATCATATTGGCCTTCTTAATATCAGAATTAACCCCAAATTGAACATGCATATTACCGCAGAAGGTTTAACGAGATTAGAATTCTTTAATATTTTTTACTACCATGAGAGTGACATATTGTAAAAAAATAAAAATAAAAATAAAAGTATAATAGATATTAATATAAATAATGTAAGTTTTTCTCATCACATGACAGAGAAACGTAAGATAGCATTGATCCTTTTTCAAAACATATCATTTCTAAAAATTTATACCTAATATAAGGGAGTAAAATTTGAAATTTTTATATATAGTTTCAAATAACTTGGAAAAATCACTCCATCTCCCTCCTTTCTAACTCATGCATTGTAATTTAATTGAATTTAATTTTAGCATAAGCTACTGCATGCTAGCTGATGACCATATTACACGCACCGACTCCAAAACATAGTTTCACATGTTTGTGATCCATTGGTATTTCGTTAAAGAGCTAACATATTCCAATATCTACCATTAGATGTTTTAAAGAGACACTCAGTCTATTATTATTAGATGTAATGAATATATAAAAATACTATTATATTTAATAAAAATAAAATATATATCTTACCTAGACATCTATAAAATAATATTTTTATTACATTAAATTCTCGTTAAATTCAAATTGGTAGAAAAGAGAGATAAAAAGAAAGAAAGAAGCAAGCAAGTATAATAATTGCAGCTAACCTACTGCAGGATCATAAATCTCCCCACCTGTCTTCCACACCATCCCAATAAATGCTTTTTCATTCCACTAACACATTTAAATATTCCACCCCCCACTATCGCACCCCCCATATCACATATCACATATATGCCACAAACTCCACTTCCTTTCACACAACACTTTGATTTGAACCCCCCCAAAACACAAAATGAAACCTACGACCACTTTTTTTCTCTTGCTCACTCTACTCCTCATAGTTTCAGCCTCTTTGGCGACCCGACCAGGATCCACTGGATCTTTTGATCAACTCAAGCACTCCAAGGACAACACCAACAATAACAATGGAGGAGGCAACAACTATGGTGGTGGCGTTGGTCCCTTCTTTGGACCCGGTGGAGGAGGGTTCAGCATACCCGGATTTGGAAATGGGTTTGGGAATGGCATAGTAGGAGGAGGATATGGATCCGGGTATGGGGGTCCGAATGGAGGGCATTCCAAAGGTGGTGTAGTAAGGCCAACCGTTGTGTGCAAAGACAAAGGCCCTTGTTATCAAAAGAAGCTCACCTGTCCTGCCAAGTGCTTCACCTCCTTCAGCCGTTCCGGCAAGGGATACGGCGGCGGCGGTGGCGGCGGTGGCTGCACCATTGACTGCAAAAAGAAGTGCATCGCTTATTGTTGAGGGATCGAAGATAATAATGCATGCACGGCAATGGTAACAGTTGCTATCACTATAGTATGGTAACAGTTGTTAGCACTGGCACTTTGTAGTTTGTATTATTATGTATGTTCAACTTTATATGGTCATGATCTTGATCACCCTTTTAGATAAATAAGCATAAAGTAGATATATCTCTATATGGGTGGGTTTGTTTTGGGAGTTGCTTAGCTTATGGATTCTCTAGTTCTTATAATATCTATATCTATTTGTGAAAAAAAATATATATGGGACACTGCTTGATGGATGAGGCGGTTATGGTTATAGCCTGTATTTTTGCCTACTATTTATATGAAAATATATAGTTTACTATTACCTGATTGCTGATGCTGCGTTTTGAGTACAGAGGTAGATTCACTCCTTTGAATGTAACTATGGTCATGTTTCTTTTGTAACGTGTTAAGGCGTGTATCCATGGTGGAAATGAAGTTTTCGACAAGAAATTGGTATCACTAAGTGGACAAAAAGTTTAGTTCGGAGATGTGAAATGAACCGGCATCACCAAACTTAACATTTGTGTTTGATTCTGTTTTCCATCAATGGAATAAATTAAACAAAAAAAAATGCTATTTAAGACCAAAATATAGTTGTCTAATTAGGACATTTATTTTATCACTATTGAATTTGATGGCGTTCTTTATCATTCACTCATCTATCAAATTCATTCAATAATAATAAAATAAGTATATAAATTCCACACATTCTTTTTGGTATTAGAATAATATCGTCCATATTAAAAGACTCTTAACATGTGTCTTAGACTGATCAAATATAAAGAAGGTTAGTAAATAGTAAAGTAGAAATATTTATTATTAGTCAATGATAAAGTAGATTTAACAAAAATCATAAAACCCGAATTTAATAAATATCTTTTTTCCATAATGAAAGATATGGATCTGAATATACTATCTACTCCAACCAGATGCGTAAATGGTTTTAAATGAGTGACGACAGTTCCTTTTTCTTTTTTCTTTTGCAAGTTACGAAAATAACAAGTTAATATATTATATATCCACCATATGTTTTCATATCATTCATTTCAATTTTAATTTTAGCTAACCCGTAAGGATACATAGCATTTTTCTTTGGACCAGTCTATGAATAACTGCAGTAAGATTTTGAACCCAAACGAACTTAACAACCTTTTCCCTTCTGCGCCAGCTACGACTATAATTAAATTCAATAGGGTTGTTAATATAAAAACTTGTTTCTAGCAATAATTCTTTATATGTGGTTGTTTGTTCCCCCCCATATCCTCCCGTATATTTTATCTTGGAAGCAACACGCATTAAGCTAGTGATAACAAATGTTTTGCCATTAAGTTCATTTCTAAATCTGATCACTACAAAATTCACTAAACATGTTTGTTCAGGACAAAGGTACTTTTGAGTATCCTTACAAGCAATACTACCAAACTAATTTTAACAAGTTTCCAAAATATCACTGCAATTATATTTCGCAAGCATATATAATTTATTTTATAGTACTCATTGAAAATTAGACAAATCAATATTTTCAGGATCAATTCATGTTTTGTTACCAATTAATGAATTAAGAAAATATCAATCCAACAATAATAAGAAAACATAATCAAGCAACCGCATCTATATATCAAACTCCAATTTGTGCATTAGGTTTTAACCATTTTCTCGTTGGGACGATAGGTTTTAAATCAGGAGCATTGTTATTTCAACACTCAAAATTGGATATTCACTTTATTATTATTAGATGTGATATAGTAGTAAATAAAGTAACTATCATATCCAATGTTGATGATTGGGTGTCTAAAGGGTACCCAGTTTTAGGTGTTAACATTTGGCTTCAAACCAGTGTGCAAACTGGCAGGCAATTGCCTCAGCTTCTCCCTTGAACTATTTTCTTTTTGGTGATAGCTCCGCTATTGACTGTGGAACTTTTTTCATTTGGGACAATCCTCCAGCAAGCCTCTTGGCCCACCTTGACTCTCATGCCCAAGGGGTTTTCTTTCCCCGGATTTCTAGTTCCCAAGTTTTCTGGTTTTTTAGTTTTTGGGCTTGGCCCTCTTATGTAGCAAAAAAGCTTCATACACACTTTGTGACACTGCTCCGCTCTGTTTGAGTCGCCATGGACACATGTATCATTGTATTGGAGCTTCCTTCCTTGACTACCACAAGATATGTTATGTTATGATGAAAAACTATTATTGACAAAAAAAAAAAACAAGAAGAAGAAATTTTTAATTGTTTCGAGAATACTTCTACAAACAGTAAGCGCATTCTTGACCCTGGAATTAAAAACAGTAAGCGCACTTATATATCTTCAATGAAAACTACACTACGTAAAAAATAGATAGCAAATCAAGGGAGACAAACGCCGTTACATCTCTTGAATGAAAACTACAAACAATCAATTGAATAAAAAATAAAAGGATTCATCTAACTAGCACCCTAAAAGTAATGAGTAAGGAGACAAAAATGGAAAGTTTGATATTGAAAAGATAAATTTTAATGTTTTCAAGGGATGAGCCCATTATAAAATTTTGAATCTTATCTTTTTTAGTTTCTTGCCCACTATAAAGTAGAGATATATGATGAGTAAAGTATCACTTTCATCCCTGAAATTGTATGTATGAGTCACTTTCGTCCTTGAAATTTGAAAATTAATTCTTTGGTCCCTGAAATTGCATTCCGTAGATTACGTTAGTCCCTGGTCAAACAATCGTCAGTCAACCGTTATTTTGCTGACGTGGCACGTTAAGTGACACGTGACATGCCACGTGTTAATGACATGTTGAGGACGTGTCATGTTTATCTCACGTGGCATGCTAACGTGACACATATGAAAATAGGTTCAGATTAGTTTCTGAAATTTTCTAAAATGTGTCAAGAATGTCCATGAAATTTTAAATGTGTCAAAATAGTCCTTGAAATTTTTCTAAAATGTGTCAAAAAAGTCCCGAATTCCAAATTTCTCCTCTGTTGGTTCATAAAATCTAAATCCTCGATAATTCTTAAATCTATTTATTTTTATCTCATTTTCGCACCCTATTTAAATAATTCAAATTTTTAAATATCCTAAACATAATTAGGAGTTTGATTAATTTAAATTTGAGACCTTTCATATTTAGCTAACATAATCAATTTATTAGCTATTACATTATGTTTCTTGGAATAAAATGGATATTAAAATATTAAAATTAAGATTTAAGAAAAATATTATATTATCAAGTGTGGATGAAGTTGATCAAGAGTGACATTGAAATATTTTAGTTGCAATTTAAGAAAATTCATATTTATCAAAAGTTTTTTTAAAATATTTTAAATTGATGTGATTGTTTTTGTTTTACTCGCATGATCATCCTCAATAGCTAGTCATTTCCAATGACAACTATCATTGAGGTGAAAACATGTCAGACCAAAACACAATAATAATGAAAACACGGTTATTTCTAGCATGCCTTATCTTCTTCACACAAGGAATAGTACACAACAATGAATGGGTGAATCAAGGTTAAGACACGTGTACTCTGGTGGCAGTAAATCAGTTTCTCTTAACCACATTTATTAATTTATTTTTCACGGTTTTGGTTATAAGAGAGGGCCGAAGCCCAAGGAACCAAGAAAAAACTAAGACGCAAATAGACCCCACAAACACAAGCATCAAAACGCAATCTGATCACCCAATCTCTTTCAACCAACTGCTTTATTTTGGCTATGGTACTGGCGCTATGCGTGTTTAATCCAAATTCTTACTTTATTATTATTGTCGGATAAAATAAACAAGTAGGGATGAATATATATCACAATCTTATCCTATAATAATAGAATAAGTGTTTGGATGAGATATTAAAAAATGAATGCTAAAATAATTGCATAAATATCCCCCCACAATTCTGCCTGAAAAAAGCTTAATGACAACATAATTTCACGAAAACAAAAATATGATAAAATATCCAAATTGATTCCCACATATGCATCAAGCCTCAGATTTCGGAAGTTTCAATTAGTCGCTCATATTTTCAAAATGATGGACCAATTATCAACCACGTATTTGAGATTTTCAAAATGCAAGTAAAATTATCTCCCGATACCTTTATCAGTTTCGAAGCTCTTGAATCTCCCGTACAAACCTATCGATATAACCATTCAATAGCGCCGGACTACCCCCTGTTTCCCTCCATTCGATGTGGTTCTTTTTGACAGCAGCACCCACCTCACTGCCTTCATCCATCACTGACGCAATGGCTTTACTCAAGCTCTCTTTTGACACCCACCCATTGTCCCCTCTTTCAACCTCAACTGCCACTCCCAGCTCCTCAACAAGCAGCTTTGTGTTCAAGATCTGGTCACCAAGGTGTGGAACCAGCACTATCTGCTTCTCACTCATCAAAGACTCCCACATGGAACCAAATCCACAGTGATTCACAAAGCACCCTACTGATTTGTGGTTCAGTATCAATGGCTGCTGAACCCAACCCCTTGAAACCATTCCTCTTCCCTTCACCCTCTCCTCGAACCCTTCAGGCAACGCCTCCTCCACACTCTCACACCCCATTGGAGCCTTCAAAGATACGAGAAAAGGGTACCCTGAAAGTTCAAACCCCAGCAACAGCTCTTGGAACTGTGATTTCTCCAAGTTGAGTTGAGACCCAAATGCACAGAAAACAACAGAAGCGGGTTCAAACTCGCAAAGCCACTCAGCATAACGCTCTTCCAACTTCCCCTCAGCAACCTCCTCAGGCAACACTGGCCCAGTTAAGAGCACTTGCTTTTTGTACTGCGAAGCAATGTAGTCACAGAAGCTACCTTCAATCTCTCTGCTTGTTCTGATGGCAATGGCATCGCTTTCTGCTAAGGCCCTAGTGATGCGCTCATAGAAAGTAATGTTACCTTCTCCAGCAGGTAGTGATATGAACATCAACTGCTTAGTTTCCTCAGCACCACGAAGCACCACATTGGATGAAGGGTACCCTTTTGGTGGGTGGCTCAGCTCCTCCACAGTAAGGTCCCTACCCTTGGGAACATTCCTAGCAGGGACAAGTGCAATAGCCAAGCTCGCTGCACAAACAACGTTGTAACAAATGGACTTTATGCCAAAGTTCTTGGCAGTTTCAGGGATCCAGTATGCAGCATCGTAGAACACAAAGTGAGGTTTTGTTGTGGAGAGTGCTAGCTCCACTTGGTCACGCGTGCGGTCAAAGGCTATGAATAGGAGGCTGTTCATGGAGAGGGGAATCTCTGAGGCAGTCTCTATGCCAAGAGGGAGGCCATCTACGTGGGGAACAGCGACGGTGTGGAAGGTGATGAGGTGTGGGTGGTGATTCAGGTGATGAAGCTGAAGCTGAGCTTTGTGGGGAAGCAACACAGTGATTTTGTGGCCTCTCTTGGCTAACTTGTTAGAGAGGTGGAGGAAAGGAGTCATGTGGCCCATGGCAAACCATGGGAACATAGCTATGTGAAGCTTGTTAACGGAGGTGTCTGGTTTGGCCATGTGGATACTAGATGCTGTTCGTTATTGCAGGTCGTTTCATCTTCATCCATCACCTATATAAGGATGAGATCAGTGCTTCTCTATATGGCCGCATAATGAGGAGCGTTATTCAGCACCTAAAAAGTGAATATGGATTGTGACATTGGCTTAATAATCATCAGATATGATGTGATGGATGGAGTATGTGAAATTTATCATTGCATCTAATAGTTATTAAATAATTATCCTAATAAATACTTATTTTTTAGACATTAAAATAACATTTTTATCACGCAACGAAGAGGGAACCGTGATAAAAGCATTGTTGGGAAAGTAATTAATGAACGGAAAACAACACCCAACCTACCATTGATGTTTACTTGGGTTTTTCTAATTTTTTTCCTTTTTTAAGGATTTATCTAAGGTTAAGAAAGACACAAAAAAAAAAGTTTTGAGTTGGGAAGATGAGTTTTAGGCTCTATTTGGTTCATAGTATAAGACCTAATTGTATTAACTATAATGGTATAAGATATGATGGTATAATGTAAGAAATTTATTCATAAGTTTTTATATTATCCATTGATTGTGGGGACGTGGGTGTGACCAATCGAGAGTAGAGAAGGACTGGCAGGTGGCAACTGGCTGATAGCAGCTAGCAACCAGAGGACGATGGGCACCAATTAGCGGCGAGTGGGTGGGGACCAACTACTGGCAGGCGGAGACAGGTGGGTAGCATATTGATGTAGAGTAGTAAGTAAATATTAATTTGAGATTGATCAATAAAAATAATACTATCATGTGTTATTATTAAACCTTTTGAAAATTGATAACCTAATTCTATAGTCATACGATAAAAATAACTTCACCTTATAAAATTATATTATCATATGTAACACCAAATATGTGATAAAAATTAATTTATAATATTAGATAATACTATTAATCCTTGTACTATATATCAAACAGAGCCTTAATGTTTAAAAACTTCTATTTTTTAGTTTTCTTGACTATTTAGAAAAATATTCTTTTTTTTTTATTCTAGTTCACCATTAGTT
The DNA here is from genome assembly GCA_031216105.1 of Dalbergia cultrata. NCBI lineage: Eukaryota > Viridiplantae > Streptophyta > Magnoliopsida > Fabales > Fabaceae > Dalbergia > Dalbergia cultrata. The sequence goes on along the minus strand of JAVHNL010000273.1, from coordinate 66,461 downwards.
TTACATTGAAAAGTGAGTTTTTAAGTTCTGAATACATGAGATATATTCAAAACTTTTAAAACAACTTTTTTTTTTATCCTTAAGCTGACTTTTGGGATATTGGTTAACATAGCCTTTTTAAATTTTACTAAAATTTTAAATCCAAAATAATATAATATAATTTTTTTTAGATAAATAAGTGGGTTACAGTAATTTCCACTAACAATATTATTCAAATTAAATTCTTTAATCTGGCTAGCAGTATAGTTGAGTTCTTTTTATTTTTATTTTACAAAATAACGCATAGTGGGTTGTTGATTTTTTTTTTTCGCCTAGCATATCGGTGAATCTCACTTCTATAAACCATATTGGTGAATCTTTTCATGTTTGTTTTTACAAATCCGCTTGACACACTGATAGATTTTATTTTTATTATATTATTTTAAAATAAAATCCGCCTGATAATATGGTGGTTTCTTTTAAAAGTTTTATTTTGTAGTAAACATTTTCACGTTTTGAGTGGGGTCGAGTGGTTGTTGTATGGGTGCAAAACTTCTTCAAGTTCGTGACAGCTATGGATATAAATATCATTGGATTTGGATTTTTCTGCCTTGAAACATTCGTCAACATCTCGTGAACACAATACACCCTTTAATTCTTCTTTTCAATCAATTAAAATTAAACGATTTTTTACCATAGTTTTCTCTTTTCCCAACTCAGATTCCTCATATCAGTGTGTTGTACGTTTGGGTTCTGGTTTCAGCATAACGTGGTGAAGAAAGTGACGATTTTTTTTTTCCTTTCAATGGCTTGAGATAGGCGTATTCAAATTCGACCCAAACCGAATTAAAATTGATAATCAATAAAAAATATCAAAAACCGATCAAAATTGAAACCAATTGATTTCAATTAGTTTTTAATTTGTGAAAATCAAACTAAAACGACCAGTTTTCATTTCTTATTTCCAAAACCGAATTAAATCAAACAGATAACATATTACATTAATAATTTTATTTATCAATCAGATATATTACTTATTAAAATTTTCTGCTCATATATAAATTTATCTCATATTTTAGCTCAATATCTCAAATTTTTAATTATATATTAATTCTTTTAATTTAATCATTATGATTTTTTTTCAAATTTTTTATCATTTGTTTAACTTATTAGTTAATAGCACGATATATTAGAATAAATTTAAAAATTAGTTTAAATTTTATAATTATATAGTTTTATAATAATGATTACTCTAATTTAATATTATTTATATTTTTTTTTTTACATTTTGTAAATTTTATATCCAAACTGAATTAAATTCATTTGATTTGATTCAGTTCTTTAAAAATATTCAAATTGAACCAAACCAAAGTGAAAATTTTTTTATTACTTGAATTGGTTGAGTTTTACCTCAAAACTAAACCAAGAACGCCCCTAGCTTGAGCCAAGAAATTCTAAGGTTTTAATGCATCAAATTCATTTAAAACGTTTTATACTTGCCTTTTTTTTCCTTATCCAATACCCTTAAAAAAAATCCATAATTAAATATGAGCCATGCACAATTTAATAGAAAGGCCATTGTGGGTAAAGCTCGATAAAGCATGCAAACTTTTATTTTCGATTCGATTGATTGCAATTTGCATTGAAGATATATCATGGTGTTTATCTTCCTTTATTTGCTATCCTATCCATGTCACATTAGTGTGTTGCATGGATTATTAAGTACGAACCCCGTCAGTGACATTTGAAACCTTCATATTGCGTGGGTTATTCGAGTTGTTTTAAATTATGCACTGCACCTCACAATTTAAGCAATTATCCATATTTTTTTTTCCCTCTTGAGATGACATCTCTAATCTAAAGTGTAGAATGCACCTTGAAAGACAATGCAAAATACTAAGTTACTAACCGTTCATGACAAAAACAAAAAGAAAAAAGAACAGTGAAACAAAACTATGGTCTATACAGGATCAACTCAAAACAAATTGTAGTATGTATGATGTATCTACCAAGGGGCTGTATGTCTATGCTCTCTTTCTATATTACACTAACAAATCACAAGAAAATGTAAGCATGTAACAATATGATATAATGTTAGACAAGACAGAAAAATAACAAAAGGCACGCTCGGTGGAATACTTTTATCCGCAGTTTTCTGTGGCTAGTAATTTACAACATGAATCCAAATACAAGGCATACCCATCCATTTCCATAGTGGCAGTCTGCATTTAGATGGCAGCCCTCATTGCTCCTCTTGCCGCCTCCCGCTTCATCTCGGCCGCCTTACCACTGCCTCGGAAGTACATATACACTTGCTGTATTCAACCAAAGATAAGAAGAAAAAAAAGTGAATATGTGCTTTGGTTAGGTGCATTCAAAAATAAGTGCTGGCAGCACAACTTAGAACTAGAGTTGAAACTTTGACAAGACTTATAGCCAAACCTGAAGAACCCAGATGCTGACCAATGTTTCAAGGCAGAAGAGTCCAAATCCAATAAAGTAGAAAATCTTCAAGCAAATGAACCAAAGTGAAATAAATTATATATCACTCAGACATAATTTTCATTGATTGGGTTTTGCAGCATGTGCTTTAAAAACTGTAACATGGCTGGTGCACAAATCTTGGACTGGATTAGCAAGTCTAAGATTGCTTAAATTGAATGGCGATGTTTCACAAATGACAATTAAGCAAAGTGCAAGGAATGAGAAAAGCTTCAGGACAGGCATACTTACCCCAATCAAAGTATGATCACCAATCACATCTATGGCAGACAGAATGCCCCTGCATCAATGAGTAGGCAGTGTCAAGAGTTTAGGCAAAACAATGAGGATAACCCCAGCATCTTGAAAATATGGAACATAAATCTCTGCCTTCTTAGCTATTATAGGATAGCTTAGATTACAGTTCAGATAATTTAGGTGTAATCTCTCTATGTACATGTCCTAGGTTCAAGTCAAATTCTGTATTCTGTTCACAGATAGGTCTTTTCACTTTCATTTTAGAAAATGGCAACAGAAAGCTTTCCCCACTAAGTGAAGCCAGCTACATGGATCAAACAAGGTCAATTGTGTTCTATCAAAAACCAAGTTTTCAAAAAGGACATTCTAAATTCTCAATCTCATTACACTGTTAAAGCCATGCAACCATTAGCGAATAAGCAATATTGTGATATTAAACAAAGTGACTAAACATACGTCAGGGATTTTCCTTTGAAGACTATAGGAGGAGCAACTGCAGCTAAGATGCAGAATCCAATGTGAAGCTGTAAGAAGAAAAGAAAAGGGAATAATTCAGTTCCGGCTCATGTTTGAAACATAGCTTACATGCATAAAGCAAAACAGTCAATTTACCAGGTAAAACATGAAAAAGAATCCGAATTTGACAGCACTATCAGTCCTGCAAAAATTACAATGGAGCAAATTCAAAATCAAGAGCGTAAGCAAATCAGAAGGATCAAAATATGGGAAACAAGAAGGATGATCCACTAGCCCATTGGCCTAGTGGCATCATATGCGTGCAATGGTATCATATTTTGAAGAATAATCCATATATTTATTTGAGTGAAGCAAAGAAATAAATGGAAGACAAAAGACACTACTGGCAGACAACAAAGTCTCTTTTTTAAAGTAAGTCATTAAAAAACCTAAGGAAAGAAAACAATACGAGTATGGAGAGGAATACTATGTATCATCTTTTAAAAAAAAAAAAAAGGGAATCATTTAATAGAACAACAATATTCAAATGATAAAGCTAAAGCTCACCAGTTTCATTGGAAGGGGAAACCTCTTCCAAATATGACATACAGAAAAGCTGATAGTTAATGATAGCATTCTAATTAAGTGACCATCTCTGAATCACAGAAATAGAGCATATCTTCAGAAGATCTTTTCCTCCTCCTCCTTCTTTGAGGGACAATGACAGCATGTAAATTCAAGCCTATAATCTTAGGGCCATTTTAAGTTGGTCCACCATCTCTTCTGGACCATGTCATGGTCCGACATCTTGTACCGTTAGATGAAATGAGGTCAGAATTGCACGGTGAAAAAAATTTGGTTAAAATTACAAATGGAACCCCACTTCAATCTTTTCTATAACTACAACATAGTTCGGTTTCAACAAAATATTTATTATTGTGAGACCCTCGGAAAAAATGGGGAGTGTTCCATACATCCCACTGAACGTCCTCCACCAAAATTTGTTCATATTTGTGCTCAAATGGATATTTGAACATATTCCCCCAGAGTTTAATGTAATAATGTTAGTAAGTAATGATTTTTAATAGTAAATTTAAAATGACTAAGGAAAGGAAATGTTTAGCCCCATTGCAGAATATTCCTCAAAAGTTTTATTACTGGCCGGCAAAGCAGGAGCACTTCATCAATGAAGTTTTTTGGTGTTCTCTCTACCCAGACTAACTAACAAACACACCCCTACCAAACTTTTGCTGGAATATTTACCATGTCAGATCCACACACATCCTCTAGCCTTGCCACCTAGTTCCACCACAGCAACACCACAGGCCACGGCAGCGTCAGGGCACTGTTAACGTTACGGTTCATCAATCCAAGCATTGGTTCAGTTCAGCCTAAAAAGAAAGAGTGTAACACCTTTGTTAGGTGGATCTATTGTTTTACTTCTCCTGCATTACCACCTGACCATTCCCAGCAGTCCCTTCATACCACCTTTACCCCATTGATACCACCATTGTAATCAAATTTGTGCTTTCTCAACCCAAACTTATGGGACCCAGAAAATGGGCCGGTGAGAGCTAGCGATGGAAAGGCTGAGCCGGACCTTTCTCAGCTTTATTTCCTCTCATCTCTCACAAACATATAGACCAACAGAGGAAAAAAATGAGGATGACAACTTGACATAAAAATAAAATTAATACATTTTATTTTGCAAATCTTTGTAAAATTGTTAGGGTTTGGATTTGTCTGTGGCATAATACAAGCTCAAGTTTGTCACCAACAACCACTTGAATCCCCAAATCCTGCTGCCGATAAGTGCAAGTGAAGAAAAACTTGACTCTATTTGCAAATAAAATAGAAGAAGGATCTGAAATGCAAATTAAGATACATAGGGATGGGGTAAATTTTATAATTATTTTGGAAGATCAAGTGAAAGTCCAAAACACATGGCGGACCATATTAACATGACCCATAATCTTATCCAAACTACCCAAGTCCCACACCATTAGCCACATCCTAATGGCTTTCTACTCCTCATTCACATGACCAAATCACTCTTCATTCACAAGAATGACTGTTTTAGTGCAGATAAGAATTCAAATGCATCACTTCGTTTACTTTACAAATTCAAAACTTCCATGGATACTGTCAGAATTTTATAGCACTCATAACCTTCGAGTTTGTTCTTTTAAAAGACATAATGCCCAGTTCCTCAAGAACAAAATTTGGTCTTACACAAGTGAAGCGACACTAAGGGGGGAAAAAGGAAAAAAAAAAAAGAAAATCTTGCGATTGTATAGTTTACCAGCAAAAATCAGACAGCCAAATGCGTGGAAGTATAGGAAATAATTACCTAAAAGCACGATATAATGGACGATACCAAAGGACATATGCTCCAGGAACTCCAGATATGAAGTAGATGATAGCAAGAAACCATATTTTTACACCTACAACAAGAAACGGCAAGTTCAACATGCATGGAATTTGCTGATTTCAGATTTGTTATTTAAGCCATTCATTAACCCAGAAAGATTATTGCTCCACATCTAAACTGACCTTCTCCCTTAATCCAAGCTGAAGTGACAGCGATAATATTCCAGAAAAGGCACACCACTAATCCTGCGCCATATCATTTTTCATCATTGACAGTGGATCAGATCCCACACTTCAATAATTTTTTGTTGTAACAAAACATGACTTACAGAATACACATTATGGATATATTCTATATGGTAGCGTTTGGTAGAGGGACAGAGACAGAGATATAGAGACAATGAAGACAGTAGAGACGAAAACATAAATATTAAATGTGTATAGGGTATTATTGGAAGAAAAAAATATTAAATTTTTATTTCCGTATCTTGTATTTACTGTCCCCAAATTTTGGAGGTACAAAAATTTTTTTTTTTTCTATTCCAGGGACAGAACATTTTTTGTCTCCTGTTCCTATCTCCACCATCAAATAGGGTTTCTGTCTCCAGTGTTTCCGTATTTCTGTCCCCGTATCACTAACCAAACGCTACCTATAAGATCATAATAAAAATCAAAGAAGTACTAGCTGAGAACGATTAAATTAAGAATGCATTCATCATGCCAATGTCTTACTTAACACCAACAAGGTTAATGGCGTGAATAATTCAGACAAAACCGGATTAGCAAATATTACACTAGCTATTGTTACACATTTCCCCTCTCCATGGCTTCACCTTTTCTTATAGCCTTTCATTTAAATATTTTAGGGGTCCAGTAAAAAGATTGCCTTTAACAGTGTAGGATGTAATTGTTAATTAAAAAAGATGCTGCAATATGCAACCTCTCTTCTATTTCTACTTTACACACACCCCCAAGAACACCACCAATCATCTCCATCAAAAGAAAAGCCCTCACATAGAATTGGCTCAAGAAAGAGATGAAATAACCGAAAAAAAAAGACATAATCAATGTACATGATGAGACAGCTACAAGAATTTCTGGCTTGAAAACAACAACACAACACAAACACAAGACCACCACCAACAAAAGATAGGCTAACATACCTAACAAGGAACTAAATGCAACATATTGCAGTCTCTGAAGATGTATTGGGATTTCGTTAGCAATATCATGATGGATAATTGGGAAAAATGGTGGCCAATTCTTCTCCTCGAGAACAATTCCAGCTACAAAACAAAATGTAATTATGAACTCAAACAATAAAAGCAGAATCAATATTATTTCCCAAGCAAAAAGCATCAGTTCAAACTTTTCTAAGAGATGATTTCACGTATGTAGGATAGGTGGAATGGTGCATGCAATGGAACACCTATGGTCTGAAGTGGAGTTCTTATACTATTCAAATACAAGGAAACAAGTAAACTTAACCCACAAAAATCACATACGAATATCCAGAAAATGTGAAATACCTCGTGCAGCAGCTTCTTCTTTCCGTCTGACTTCCTGCATTTAACAAATTTATATACATTATAAAGCAGGTGAACTTGAGGCACATGTAGTTGATAAGGAATCAAGAATTCAGTAGACAAGGCTTTGTATATACAAACTTAACTGAAAATAAGTATCGAGGCACTCATTTGAAACATGGAAAATAAGACATCATGATTTGTAAAAGGCAGCATATTTAAGAAGATACATAATTCCAGAGATCAACCTATCCTCAATTCATAACAATTTCAAATGTCCGAATCTCCAAAGTTTTTATTTTATTTTTTTGAAGAAAAGTAACATGATAATAATACAGATTTCATTCAAGTATTCACCAAAAGAAAAAAAAAAAACTAGGGATAGAATTACAATTAAGAAATTCTAAGAAAAAAAGTTCAATTTAGGAACAATCAACCAGATAAGTGTTTAATTAAGTCAATATATTGTTTTCCAAATAGCCACTTCTCTGGCTAATTGTTCTGTTCCTAAACTGGAAACATTTTAACCAGGAATTAAAAAAATTCTAACTTGGCAAACTAGTTTCTCTGGACAAAATGATTTAATATGCAAGGGAATGAAGATTATATTATGTCCATGATAGGGGGAAGAGAATATAAAGGAAACCAAAAGACAACACAAAGGAGGAGAACATTCCAACCTCAATAGGTATCAACTAAGGCAATTCTTGACAATAATGTGTACAGCATGCGAGGACTCATATTATACCTGTTCCCGTCTTCTCAATTCAGCTTCCTTGGCTTGGAGTTCCTTTTCCTTCTTTTTCAAGTCCTAATGTTGAAAAAGTTCATAATTAGAAAATCCAACAATCAATTCTTTGAACAAAATATGATATATTTATAAATGAGAAAAAGAGGATTGGATATTTCAAGAGTCTTAATTTTATTGCACATACCGTTGATGCATCAAGGGGTATATCAACTGTCGCACCAAAGTAATTATAATCAACAGGTTCAGGATTGAGCGGTGCAAGCCTTGAATTTGCGGCAGGGGCAACACTTCCAGGATTCTGCAATTTTAAAACATTAAGATACAGGTATAGGCAAGCAGTTGACAATGATTTTTGAGTTTTTGTTTTTTCTCACCCTAGGGGCAGAAGATAGTTAAAAGTGTTATTTTTGGAAACCCTTAAGAACAATAAAAATAAATAAATAATTGTTGATGATTTGCTTTATTACTAATATGACGTTCATTCTTTTACCACCCAATTTCAGCTCTAACCAATTTCAACCCATTAAAGATAAGACGAAAAAAAAAACAAAGTACCCTAGACAATATTCAGGATCAAGTTTTTCTTTTAGGTGTGACAGAAACATTTGGCATTTATTATACTTATTAAAAACTAAAAAGAGAGTTGGTAATGGACCCGGATCTAAGTTCAGATAGCAAAAGAATAGAGCAGAAAAAAGACTATGATCCTCCACTTTGTAGACAATACTTCCGTTACAAGGTAGCTCACTAAAGTAGAACAAACAAGATTGTTCCCTGAAGAATTATCACATATGGTCATGACTTTTCAAATCATCAAAATACAACATCATGCATTTTAACATAATATGATTTACTGACGGCTAAATTAGAACACTCACTGTAGTGTAAAATGCACCTCCACTATAATTTGATTGGCTTGAAGATTTACCCCTTACAGCTGGATCCTGTAAGTGTATACCAAATTTGAAGGATCAAGCAAGAGCATATGGCACAAATACATATAGCATACTTTTACCAGGAAACACAAAAAGCAAACTTGAGAAGCAAGTAAACATAAAACTGTTCCAGCTGGGAATAAGATATCCCAAGGCCGAAACAACTGAAGATTCTAAAATCCTCAATGACAAACTCTAATTCCCAAATTACAAAATACAAAATACAAATACATCATAAATTAATACAATCATCATAGATATCATCAGTGTGAGATTGATCTTATCTTTTAGATTAAGAATAGGTTAGAATTTGTCCCAAATGTATGTCCATAGATATTTGTATAAAGTTGTAAAATTTCTTTTCCTGCTAGCAAGACCCTTAAGCCTAGTGAAAGATGAGTCAAGAAATTTTGGTCTTCAAGGCCAAAACATAAGCAGATAACATGAGATCCTACACACAAATAAAATCAAACAAAAAAAGTATGGAACCGAAAAACAGTTTCCTTGACTACAACAACTAGAGTATCAAACAAGTCAACCCACAATCAAACCATCAAACCACAAGAATTTCCGAAACCTCAAAACCAAACAACAATAATACATCAAATGTTCCAGGCTCAAACATCACTGAAGCAGATCAAATTCACAAAAAAAGTGCATACCCAGTTGACAAAAACTCAACTTTATGAAAGCAACAGTTGTGGGGTGAACAGAGGGAAAAAAAAAAAGGACTTACAGAGAAGGGATTAACTTCTTCTTCATCAAAGGGGTTCTTGTCGTAGCGACCAGCCATGGGAGGAGGTTGAAGGAGCTAAGAAGAAAACCAGACTCTGAATTTGGAAACCGGAGAATGCAATAGAAGATCTAACACAGAAATCAGAGTGAAAAGGGCCTTAAGGGAGAGAAAGAAGGGAAAAAAAAAGGGATTTTTGGGATTTTAGGAGCAGAAATATTGAAACTTCTTATGCAAGGGAATGGCGGCAAGAGAGAAAAAACGAAGGAGATGATAAAATGCCAGCGACATAGACAAAGGAAAGGTCTTCGGTCTGCTTAGTACGCTGCCTCGGAGAGAAACAATGAGAGAGAAAGTGTTTTTTTTATTCAACCTTGTTTTTTTATTTCAACCTTGTTGTCATAAAAGAAAATATTTGGAAAAATATTTTCAAAAATGATTTATTTACATGGATTAGTTGTTGATTTTACCGTTCATATATATTTGGCATCTAGTGTACTAATTTTTTTTTGGAGAATAAATAGTTTTTGTCTTTTTATTAATAATTTTTCTTTTAATGATGCCTGGCCAGATAGGTTTAAAATTATAATTTCATGTAACTATCAAAAAGAAAATTATCATTGGTTCACTTTTAATCATTTTTAAGAATGAATTGTTTTGCTTATTAACCGGTTCATGCTGCAACAGTTTTTTGAACAAATTTCCAAATATTGCTAGAATAACACCAGAGAAGACAAATAAACCAGTTTATATTGTTATATAGTACATTGCTTTTATAATGTCACCCTGTTCCAAAAACTCAAATAAAAACCATAAAATTTGGGGTTATAATTTTTCATTCTTTTAATGATCAACCCGAATATAATGGTGCATTTCATGACAAAATGATTTTTTTTTTCCTTTTCACGTGGTTGATGATGAGGTAATCAAATTTTCCTTTTAATGGTTATTTCAAATCGAATGAAAGCCTGAAAAAGTGTGTATCTTAACTGGGTAAAAGAAAAACATAATCATCCATGCAGAAAAAGTTAATAAATATTTTTTTGTCTAAATGTATATTGTGTAATACCTGTTCAAACAAGCCAATATCTCAAACTTTCTTATAGATAATGAAGTGCTTATTTCTTTCCTTTATTTATTTTTTTCAAAAAGAAGTTCTACCATTTTGGTCTGTGTCTTGCCATAAGGAAATGGATTGAAAATTTATGCAGAAGCAGGTACCAAAACCACTTAGCATGCTTCATATATATATATGCTGTGTTACAGGTCAACTACTGCTTTTTCATTCTTAATATTAAGTTTACTTAATACAAAAACTTGTACGGTTTCAATTAATTATTATTTAGCACATTCATTTGTTGAAATTCTTAAAACTTCATAGGACAAATGTTCCAAAAGTAACAATAAACTAGTTGTTCAAAATTGTTCTAGTATTTTAATGACTTTCTGCAAATGAAGCTAGATTAAAATTTGTTATATGATAGGAGGCCAAATTGTAATGTCTAACGTTCCTACCATTCAAATCAGAACATTCGCAGGTATAATATGAACAGAATATTTTGGTCACAACGCAGTTATGTTGGTTTTGATATAATCAGGATAATTAACACTTAAATAATTTTTTTGTTAATCGTAAAAGCAGAAACTCAAGTCATGTGACTGTAAGCCAACACCGTAATCTTACATTTGATGCAATAATTTGTTTTATGGAACATTTGATGCAATCATTAATCAGCATTGCCGAATCCGTGTTACAAACTAATAAAATTATGTTAAAACATGACTCAGTAAAATATAAAACTCTCCTAAAGATAGTTTGATTGACAGCAAATTTGTAGTTTGTGTGTTCACTTCATTTAAGTTGTGGCGTTGTTAAGTTGTTTGTAGGTTCAAAATCAGGAGTGAAGTTAATTATTTATACTCATAATACATGAAACACCGTGTCAATTCACATCTCATCTACTATTACAAGAGGTTTAAACTTCACACACCCCAAGATTTATACCTTATCTAATGATAAATGAGATATAAGTAAACACAGTATCAAATAAAAATAATATTTTTCAAATCAAAATAATTGGAATGAATGAACGACCGACGTTGACTAGCGGCCACACAAACGTGCCCTTTACGCCTTTCTATACGTCTCCTTCTAGACGCTTGCAAGGGTGTCCCCTTTTTCTCTAAAAAGGAAAAAAAATTCACATTTTTTCCCAATCAACATTCAACGAGGCCTTATGCTACGATACCTCTATATATGGCTAAAATTCAATGCTTGAATTTAATTCCTGCCGGCGGGTTTTCCATAGGTCATGAAAAAAATTCGGCTGCATTAATACTCATTTCAAATTCTTGGATCACTTACTTGAACAAGGACGGCACACCACAATACCCACTAATTAATAAATCAAATATTTGCACTATTATTAAAATATTACAATACCATACCAAATTAAATATCAGTTAAGCACCGTTGCATAAGTATATAAAATTGTTCATATTTTTACTGCATTTAGGGCATGCAATCTTACTGCTATAGTTATAGTAGCATTATCTCACCCTGATGTTTAAAGTGAGATGAATTACTTTAAATCTGGTCTGGTGAAAGCAATTTTACTAGAACCAACCTAATAGATCAAGATCTAAATTAAAGTAACAAGTGCTTTTTAACATTTGAGAATAACAACTACACAACAAACCAAAATTTGATCCAAACTTTATCCCACTACATGAGCAGGACCAACTCCATGTCTTAAATTCCCACCATATTCACATCGTCTCATAAAAAATTTGGAAAATGGACAGCCAAAACCACTGCAAGAAGACGGTAAACCTTTTTCATTTGAGCTATAATGATAACACAACAACCTGAATATATGTTAATTACATTAAAATGAAAAAAAAAAGAGGAGGGGGGGGGGGGAGAGGCTATGAAGAAAATCCGGACCATAACAACAAAAGAATATAAAGAAAACATATAATTTTTTTCAAAAATTGAATGAATTAAGCATTCACTCAGCTGCAAAAACCAAATTATGACTATAAATAAGGCTAATATGCCTGTGAATTGAAGGTTAACATATCCAAGCAGCATTAGTTAAACGAACCACTAAGACAATTGGCCACCGCGCCGTCTTCTTTTGCGTCTTTGGTCACTCTTAAATGGATCAACCCAGTTTTTGTCCTCGGCAATAGCTTTGTTCCAGCGCTTTTTGAAGGTTTCAAGTTCCCATGTTGACTGCCTTCGTATCTGCTCAGTCCATGTTAAAATGTAAACAATGCCATTTGCAAGACACATTGTGATCAACACAACACTTAGTTATAAATGTAGTTTCAAAAGCCTCACCTCAGTTCGCGTATCGATTGCGGTTCCACCTTGTCTCTGCTTAGCAAAGGAAAGAAAACCAACAAGAAAGTCAATCTTAGAAACATTCAGGATGGTTAATAAAATAGGATTATAGACAAGAACCATGTAAATGTCATCAAAGAGACAAAGACTGTACCTGGCTTGCACTTTTGAGTTTTGAAACCTGCGAAAAGGGAAATAAAAAACTTAATAGCTACAAGTAACAAAGAGGCCACGACAAACTAGTGAAAAGTTTGTACTTATGTAGAATATCCCTTTCACAGATCCTCCGCTAATTGCAAGAAAAATATCAAACCTATTTACAAAATTAATTCAACTGAGGATGATTTCTGCTGAACTGATCAATGTTAGTTCATAACAGTAAGGTCCTAAGGAATTTTTGGCAAGCACTAGCAGTGACAGTAGACTAAGGAAACTATAGGATACAAAACCAATTCCATAATTTGGAGAGGAAGGAGGCAAATACCTTTGTTGTACCATAACCACTCCCACCCAAGGTTTGTATTCCCTTGTGAACAACATATTCTCTATCAACAACTCCCACATTTTTAGTTCGATCTCCCTGAAAAATGACATTGACCTTACTTATGATACTTGTCATGCAGAAAATAAAGTATCAAGATGAGGACAAGAGAAGTGCAGGTCAGCCTACTGAATATATGATATATAAATTGAATGGATAATGTAAGACATGATGACACATTCCAAATTGACGTACTACCACTGTCATATGAATGTGAAAAGGAACATCTCACAACTCTATCCCTCATCAACGGGGTAGTAAACTAGTATTGCCCAATATCATAGAAGAAGATATGAGAAATTATACCAAAAGGTTTTCAACTTATCCCAAGAGATTACTGGCACTGCAACATTTGTACATCATTTAAAGACCACAACATGCACTTGATTGGCTATATTTTTTTTATCAATGCTAAGAACAAAAATGATTGTAGGCCCATTGGAGAGGAAAATAAAAAGGAGGGAAAGAATTCTAATACAACTTATAAACCTTGTCCAGAAAATGTGTAATTCTCACCTGTGCACAATATCCGAGTTTCATATCCATCCCCCATCCATGGACAAGATCATTCTGCAGAAAATGCAAAAGATATATAATGGTGAGTTACCTATATTGAAGGCCAAGAACGTGAAATATTTTGACCTATTAGTAATCAAGAGCAAACTTTGATTTCTAAAAATTTCAAATGAGAGAAGGTTAAACTTCATCAGGAAGTCAATCAAAACGAAATGCAAGTGCATCAGAATAAGTGTTCATTTCTGCTGCTAGATGAAGGAAGAAAGTCCATACACAGCCTCATCTCTATAAACCTATAGTGATCACTTTGATAACTTGAAAAATTGACATCAGGAAACAACAGTAATGAATTTTCAGCTAAGAAAATCAAAGTGTTCCACTTTATGTAACATGATAGTACACTTAGAGGAAAACCAAATTCATGGATAATTTTGAAAGAAATTCATGATTTGTCTTATGATAGAACTTAGCTTTAATATTTGGATTGACCACGAAAAGATTTAGTGTTCACATGGACCTTGGAAATGTTACCTGTATAAGATGCCAAGTACAATGCCAGGCAGATCGAGAGAAAACTGGAGCCATACCTTCCACAAACCTACACAAGTTATATTGAAGGTTGTGTCATTCATACTTGCATGCCACAATTTACCATAAATCACCACAAAGTGATCAGTCTTTCGTTTTGTTATTATGAAAAAATTGTCATGTTGTGCAAGTCCAGAATCGGATTACTCTTTCCTCATTTCAATATACAAATATAGAGTTGATGGAACATCAGAACAAATTTAAAGATATCTTGCCATTTTGATGGCAGATGGAACGACAGGCATGAACAAGATCCAGCTTGAAAAGTAACAATTACCCAGTGCATGGTGGCCCTTCACTTGCATCTGAACACCTTGTACTGCCTCTGCGTTCATAGACTCTTCTGCATAAAGAAACATACAGTGTAAGTACAATTAACATAGATTAGAAAGAACTTATGACTAGTCTCTGACAAAAAGTCACCTATGCACTTTCTTGGTTCTGGCTCTAATTGTAATTCTATGATGTATCTCTGTTGAATTCGGGTCAAGAGCAGGTTGAGATATCTCTAAACCTTCTTCCTTAACAATTCGAACATATCTGGAAGAACAGAAGACTGTATTAAATTCTCTCCCAAATTTGACAAAAAAACATTTCAAGAGGTTATGACTAGCCTTAAAATCAAAACAGGATCAAGAATATAACCCGACAAATAACCTCTTATACCACAATACCAAACAAGCAAAGATTTCTTAAGCAATCTAATAAAAGCTTAATAATCCAATAAGGATAACTGCATTTGCACGTCAAAGACGAAGAAAATTCAAAGTCCATTTTCATGCAACTTTCAAGTTTAAAAAAGTGGGGGAAAAAATCATATCATCATGCAATAAAATAAAATTGATTTTTTTTTTCATCACATTTATACCAGAATCACATGTTCCTGCTAGCCTATAAAATGGTAATCCTTCACATTAGAGGCTGAGGCAGACAGCACCCAAGTATCAAATACAACCAGCAGAAGAAGAGCAACAAAAGCATCATTCATACCTTGACGGAGAAAAATGATCCACCCCTAAATCCTCATCCCAGAGAAAGATATAATCATAAATAGACACTATATCAGGATGTAGAAATCTTTTAGCAAACCACCTGACAAAGAACAAAATAATATTTAGAAAAATAACTAAAGCAATGGTACATTGCCCAATCATCATCTATAACTAGAAGATTCCCATACTTTTGCCGAAACATCACATTGTTACCTAGCGCTTTTTCAAATTTGGCAGTTCCAAGGCACTAAGGAAAAATAAATTAAGACTTTGATTGCAACACGTTGACAGAAGCCAATAGTGTTTCCCGACTTCAATAGTTTTTTAATAACTTAATTGACTCACTTTGTGTCAGACAATTTGATTTTTAGAAGAATTCCCTTCCATGATGAAGAACATGCCCCATTTATTCTCTATTTCTTCAATATAACTAAAGCAATGAGCATATGACTCACTATACAAGGTTTTCGGACAGAAAAGATGCAGCCATCGATGAGCAACCCCATACTTACCACTTTGTTTGATTTTCAGCAGCAATGTGTATGGCCTTCCTACTCCAGTTAAGATCCCTCCATCCATTCACATTGCCATCATAATGGAATAAAGTAATAGTAAAATTTTCTGGAAGAAACTGAAATCAATGAAATTGGATAAGCAGCGCTGACTTGGGCAATTTTGAAATCTTAATGAATCATCATCATAAATACCTTTTGCACCATGGCATCAACATTATCCTTTTGTTTAATACCAACCGGAACTGCCAGCAAGTTACGATTGGAGTAAGCACTAACCTGAAATTGCATGTTCATCACCAAGAAATCACTAGATTTGTTAGCTTAGGCAATACAACTTTTGGAAAATAATTTTCAACATGCCCATTACGGGTTTATCGAATTCTACAATCATCTTTCAGCTTCAATACGACTAAAACAGTAGAAATACAGTGCAAAGATGCTGACCTTTGACCTTGAACTACTTCCCGACCATAATGGCCTTAACTCAAGATCTGAATTAGCATGTATGATACCTCGCGGCAAGCCTCTCAATCTCCCAGAAGTTGCAGAATATGGCTGCAATGGCAACAAAGAACCGACATAGATGAAAAACAAGCATATATCCAAGTTAAACAATCATACCAGTTCACTGCAAGAATTGTAAAATAGCCAAATGCATCACAAATCTTTAAAGCAATAATGGCCATCATTAACTGAAACCAGCAAAACCTTTGTATTGTAATTCATCAAAGATCAAATATCAAAACAGAAGAATCAGATGATTAGCTGGGAAAGTAAACCAACATCAAAGTATGTACCTTTCTTTCTCCCCAAAAAGTCCATCTTTCATCTAACTGATAAATAGAGAAGGGAAAAAAAAAGAATTAAATTAGCACACTTAGTACTAGAATACCATGTACAATTTAGTGGTGTCTGATGAGAAGGACAAAAACCCAAGCAGTTCAATATTTTTCTGAACCACCGGACCAGTTTTCTGACCAAATGAATTCTGACACTATTATAGGACATTAGGACACTCCGGGGAAAGCAGAACCAAGCTATTCTATATTGAATGCTAACTAGCAATCAGCCAGACATTAAATCAACATTTTGATTCTTGATAATAACATATGATGATATCTAAAAGAATTCTATTATTTTCGTACCTCTTCTTGGTAATACTGGTATTTTGTAGTTCTATATACAATGAACAGCATTACTGTACACAAAACTGCCATAAAAGGCAATGGTTTCATCTTGAAACTTGATTTTCCCTGCTCCAAACAGTGAACTTACATGTTAATCCAGAATGAACGACTGTTTACTGGAAATTCACCTTAAAAATTCCAAACTAATGAGATTAGAAGAAAAGAGGACAGACCCCATCAGACAAGCCACTCTTTTTTCTCATCAGCCATCTCCATGATTTCATCGGCTTCATGAAAAATATGGAATCTTCTATTCAGTCTTCATCACAAACTGCTCATAGCAACAGAAAGTGTCAGACACTATTTGAAGCCAGTGTTTAAAACACTTGCATCTTAATAATTTTCAGAACCAGTCACTAAGAGTGTATGAAGCAAGTATTTTAATCAATCTAAACACACAAACAACCCTGATCAATAAATTCTGCAAAGTGAAATCACATAATTTAGCATGACCTACAAAACAATTCCAACAGGTCTAAACAACAATATTGCAAGCTACCATGTTCTAAGTTCCAAAGCGCAAACAAAAACATGTTAGCAAAAAAGGACTGCCCCAAAACAGAAAAGCATTATAGCATAACTCAAGGAATGAACTTCATTCACACAATTTCACCTCATAGGTAAAACCAGACCACGAATTATATTTTGTGCAAATGGAGATATTCAAGCATGCGCGACATGAAAACTAACAGAGCAAAATATGTGTGAATGGGAGAGACATGGATTGAAGGGAGCTACATGCCAAGAACATTGGCAAGTTGCAACAATGACAAGAAAACGCACACCAGATACCATAATCTACACTCCTTTTATTCACACCAACCACACTTGCAAATATGAAAAAAGCATAGAAAAAGACGCTACAATATAATAGCAAGCCGAGCAATTTCCGAAAGTGGCATCAAAATGGCTTACAACACAAGCACATGAGGAACACGGAAACTGAGATGCATACATTGGATTCCCCCCCCCCCCCCCCCCACAAACCCATAACAATGATCCCATAAAAAAACGGAAAGTCGAAGATGGAGAAAGGAAAAAACGCACACACAGAGCTGGCAAGAACATTGAACTACAACTTGAGCTAAATATTTTTCCTTCCACGTTTTGTTTTTTTCCTCCAGAAAGGGAAAAAAAAAAAGTAGAAGAGAAAAACGAACTAGAAATAACTTGCACAGAAAATAACAGATGAAACAACAACTCATTGACCGCTTCAATCAGATCTAACTCTCTCCACACGTTTTTTGTCTTCGTTTAAAGAAGAGTGCGAGTTTCACTTTCACCTTCACTTTCACTTCAAAATGCCATCAACCCAAACATAAAAATCATTGACAGCTACAACTTCTTCTTTTTTTTCTTTTCTTCTCTGACCATAAATTTGAAGGTGTTTCTAACATCTTTTTCAAAACTGGATCTTCCCCTGAACCATTGTTCTTGACCGACAACGATGAAATGTGAAAAATTAAAAAATAATATGAAAAAACACTAAAGAGAAAGAGAGAAAGCGATGGTGATGTAGGACTAGGCAGCAGAACAGGGTCAGAAGCTTAAAAGGGGAAGCAGGAAAGAGTGAAAAGCAACCAACTTTGAAGATCACATCACAACACAAGATAACAACGAACGGTGGCGGCTGAAAGTGGAGAAACCCCCGATGAAAAGAGAGCAAAACAGAGTTCTTTGAGTTCAACGATTGGAAAGGGACCAGAGGGTGTCAGAGACTGAAACAGTTCATATGAGAGCAATAAAGATCACACACGCACGCACACACAACAATAAATAACAAGATAGAGCGATCGGAATGATGGTAAATGAAAGGGAAAGGTTTAGAAGGGTTAAAACATTAAAGAAGGAAGGATAGAAAAACCTGAAAGAAGTTGATTCGCATGTAAGTGTGGCCTTTTGTGCAGAACAAGAATAGAATGAAGAGTGTGGTGACACCTGCACACTGTTTTTCCCACTCGTGTCAATTCGTCTTCTTCCAAAACTAAGACCACACCATTCATTTATTCATTCATGTCTTCTACTAAGAACACCATAACCATTATGTTATTATTATTATTGTTATTGTTGTTGTTGTCAACAGTTTCATTCACCTGCTCCTAAGACCATAGTGTATAACTAAGCAACACACACCACAACACAGTAGTCGCCGCCTCCGTATGTCTCACTTAACCATTTTGGCTTGATCGCACTTTTCTCGACTATTTGTTTTGTTTTGTTTGTGCCCTCACCACTTTCACGATTCCCCTGTTTTTTCAATCTCTTTCTCTATTTTTTTTTTTTTGCACCCATATCCTCTACACACTTCGTATTTGGCCCCAGAATAAACTTTTTTTTTTTTTTGGTCATCCTAGATTTAGAATCTCTTACTTTTCCTGTTGCTTACATATCCACATTGTAAGAGGTTTTGTTATCTGTTAGGAATTTTTCTATGATAAAGACATACTTCGTTTTTTCGAAAAAATATCATTTCATGTGATTAAGCTTGAATAAAAAATTAAGGTTATGAAAATCGGACCGGACCGGACCGGTTGAACTGGAAATCAATCTGCTATCTAATCTGGATTAACTCTAAAAACTAGTGAAGAAAGAACTGGTCAGAACCAATAAACCAGGCAAACCGACCCGGCTGGGCTAAACATTTATAGATGCAAAATGATATTATTTTAGGATTTTTTTTAAAAAAATTCTAAAATATCATTTTTCCTAATTCTTTTCCTTTTTCTGATATGGAAATTAGTAATTTAAGAGATTTGATCAATATGTATATTGTTTATTTTTATTAAGAGATGAATTATATTTATTCTATGGATTTTGTTGATACATAATTTAATTTTTAATTATTTATAACATATATTTTATTTTATATTTTTATATAAATACATATTTTTTTACATGCTGATTATAAGAAGAAAAAAAAAATCGTGTACAAAATGCTAGTTCAAGGTGTTTGTACAATGGTATAAACAACTAAACCTATCACGTGAAGTTGAAATTTACAAGTTTCTTCTAGTAGGGGAATCCAAACAAAAGATTTGAACATGAAGTGAATCAGGCGTAACGTGATTTTGTGAATTTGATTTTCCTGGCAAATAATAGGAGTAGCTTAAATAAATTAACTGAAGAATGGCTTAAAATAAAGTGTTATGCTAATCATGATTGCCTCATGGGCGAAGCCTTCCAATATAATAATAAAAAATAGTATTCATGTCCATAGTGTAGTGGTTGTTCCATTGAAATCTACTATTTTAATTGAAACCAAACGAACCTCTAATGACATTTATTTTACATTAATATGTTTAAGAAATAAAATATAAGAGCTTGATTTTATACATTAATGATTTAATTTTTTTTACACAGCATTTAAATTAATTATTTTTTTTATATGATTTTTTAAGCCATAGATGTAAGATGCAACTATATTTATTGATATGGTAATATATCATTGAAATATTAAAATACATTAATATCATTCCATGCGAAGCCGCCCTTTTAGGAAAACCAATAATTTAAGAGTGCCAATATCTGCAATTTTTCAAATCATAGGATCCACGAGTGCAAAAGCAAAGAAAAGAAAATTCTTTTCTCAATATTATCGTGTTTGACGCGAAAAGCATTAATCAGTAAGTTGATGCCACCTGCGTACCTAAGCTAAGCACTCAAGCGGGATTCTTTTGCCTGAGGTAATGTCTGGCCAGAACATGACTGTATCAGTAGTTTCAAACCATGACATAGAGAGTTCACAAAATCAACGGAGTCTCCGCCACGTTGTGACCTTCATACGATGTCTCATTAAACAAGATTTTCCCTCTTCCCCAGAGAAGCAGGTGCCAATAACAACCATCGGATGCTGAATCCAAAGGACAAAATTGAGAAAAGACGAGATTATTGATCAAAGACAATGTTGTTTAATTAAGTTCGAGGGAGACGTGTGTTTCGAAAGCATTCGCTTTCATTCTTTTATTAATAGCTGTTTTAAAAAATCGACACAATTTAGCATATTAGAAAACTAATTTTATGGTAAGGTATATTAACTTGCTAAACATATCCCATTCCTTTTAAAATATTTATTCATTTTCTGATAATTTCATATTTTAAAATACATGTTAATTTCAAATTTTAATAAATTATTAATTTATTCTTTCAATAATATCCCTAATTAATTTCATATTTTCAAAATATTCTATCTAATATTAGCTTTAAACATCATGTTGTATTAAGTAAAACTTCTTAGTTCATTCACTATATTTTACTCAATTATCAATATTATTTATTATCTTTTTTAATATTTATCTTTAATTAAAATTAATACATATTTTGAAAGGAATGGAATATCAAATTGTTTCATTTTCCAAAATAATTATTAATAAGGAATGGAGAGTGTACTAAAAGTTTATTTTTAAAAACAAACAAATAAAAAGTATTTATGTCCAATTACTTGATGAGTTGAAAATAATTTATATTTTATTAAATTAATCGTACATGTACTTTAAAGATAAATTTAATTTCAATAGTTTATTAAAAAAGCTACATTATTTATAAGGATAATGAAAAATATATAAAGAGATTCCTGTTTATCAAATTATTTTGAATTTAGTACAATAGGCTGTATATAAATATAAGCGGTTAAGATAAAATAAATCTCTTTCGTGAAGATTTGTTACACTAGCATAAAAAATAGTAGTACATTAGAAGAGATTAATTTTTATACATTGATAGTATAAAATAATTTTTATACTATTAGTTAATAAAATTTGAGAAAAAGAAAAAAATCATAGTAGACGGTTATCATTGTAAATAATTACTTGTCATGATTTATTAAAATTTTTATTAATTGATAATACAAAATAAAATTATCATATGTTTTCTTTTATTCAGCTTTTAGAAGTTTTCTTTATACAACATGTAATTAAGTTTTACTCAGCACCTAATTTGTAACTAACATGTTTGGGTTGATATGTTTATCAATTAAATTTTGATATATTAACAATATAATTTTTTTTTTTTAATATCATCTAATTATATATTATCACTAAATAAATATGATTGATTCATATACCTATTATTTGGAAGTTCATACAAATATATATACTTAATTGAATGATGTATAGAGTTAACCTCTATTTTAGTTAGCTTTTTTTAAAAAAAAGTGTAATTTGCCTTACTTAGAGTTTTAAAGGAAGAAATAAGTAATTAACTAAATTAATTACATCTTGTTAACGGATTTTTTAAATTCAAATTAAAGAGTTGAAAATAAAATTAATTCATAAATAAGTAAAAAGTATTTAACAATTTTCAAAATAATTAATTGTGAATTATATATAACATTTTACTTTCTGATATGTGCTTATGGAACCAAAATTTAACTTAATTAAAAACAAAACTGAGTATTCAGTAGTTATTTTATCTTCTTTATATCGGAAAAGTAGGTAGAATCAATCAAATTTTGTTTACCCTCCTATGCTGACAAATTAAGAATTCTACTAAAAAAAAGAATGTTGTGGTAGGGAACCAACCTCACCTAATGCACCCCATTTCTTCTTTCCTCTCTTTATTTCTCTTACTATTTTTCTTCCATGCTTTCAATTAGAGGATTCATTACCTATCTTCTTGCCCAAATCTTAACCATGTTGTTCATTTGCTCAAGTGATTTTTCCAGAGAGATCCCTATGATTGGTTTTTCCGTGTTTTTGTTATATATAGTAAAATAGCTTGGGGAAGTATTAATTGACCCCTGAAGCCATATAATCTAAATCTTTGTCACAACTCACACGCAGTTAATGAAAGTGATTTTCAAAGGCTCACACTCATCATGTGATGGAGTTTATGATCCCACATGCATGCAGCAAAGATTTTTAAATGAAAAAAAAAAGTAAGTAATTAAGTACCATCATGAATGAAGCCCCCTTTCAATTTTTCGTCAGTCATAATTTGGAGACACCGGGGATTGATCATGTAGACATC
Source organism: Dalbergia cultrata (assembly GCA_031216105.1). NCBI lineage: Eukaryota > Viridiplantae > Streptophyta > Magnoliopsida > Fabales > Fabaceae > Dalbergia > Dalbergia cultrata. The sequence continues at coordinate 43,320 of JAVHNL010000273.1, read as the reverse complement.
TTATTATTGCAAACTACTGCGCGAATTATGAGCATTTGACCATACATTTTGGTTCCTTTTGCCGTGATATACAGGCTGAGTTCAATTTTTTATATTAGTAATAGTTTTGACATGAAACTAATACACACTCAAAACAAGCAAGAGGCAGAAAAATTATCTGTTTTCCGCAAACAAACATAATAAAATAGTAACGTGTAAATGGTGGAATGATTCCATGACAAAGAGGAACATAATAAAGTTGTTCGTAAAATCGAGATTTTGTTGACGTGTATCTTTGAGATATATGTTAAGAAAGTTTATATATTTTAATCTTTTGTTAATAAAACCCATAACATCGTATAACTTTCGTTTGGATTTCAACTTAATTAGTGTTTGATAAGTAACCAATCAAACAAATTACTAGTAATTGTAGTGGGTGAAACCTACTCTGGAACAAGAGAAGTCTTCACCAATCACCGGACGGCAGCTATGACCATTAATTAATTAATTAATGGCGAAAATGATCTTAGAGCAAATGGCAGAAGTTAATGCAAATTAAAGCACTGCGGAATTAAGGTCATTCTATATAATCAGCTAATGATATTCTTATTGTACAGAACAGCGTATTACAGCATGTGCACCAAAGAAGAACAGAATATTTTATCCATCAGAATAAAATTTATATGCACAGTCAATAACATCGGGATAGGGGGGAAAATAAAAATCTTTCTTCCGCAATGGCCATTCATAAAATTTTAAACACAGATGCCACTCTCTATAGAGCCTAACTTATACTCTTCATCAATAAATAAATAAATAAATCTATCAAAAAATAAACAAATAAATAAAGCCTAACATGTAACATACTGTTAACAGGGAAAAGAAAACTAACCATGAAATGGGAGATGGATTTCATTAAGATTAGCAAGAAATCATTTTGTCAAGGCAACAATTAAATAAGATAGTGTTGCCTCGACAATTAAAGAAACGATCACATTCAAAGAAAAGAATGGTTTCCATTGGAAAAGATTCCTGAACCTTTTGGTTGATTGGCTCAAAATAACATATATGGTTCATTAAATAATTTTTTTTTATATAAATTCAGCCACAACACAAATAGGATTAACACACACACACGCACACAATAATGAACTCTCCTGCACGTACTTAATGTTCCTAGTTAATCAAAGCTCCTAATCTCAAGCCTATTCGCTAGAGAAAAATTAAGTGCTTATTAAGTTTTAATTTTCAGTTTTTAATTTTTATTTTTAATTTTTAGTATTTCGTGAAGGAAATATTGAAAACTGAAAATGAAAATTGAAAGCTTAAATTTATAGTTTTTAAAATTTTTAACATTTCCTTCACAAAATCTGAAACTGCGTATTTTCAAAATTTATAATTTTTAAAACTTTCAATATTTCGTGAAGAAAATATTAAAAAAACTGAAAATTAAAAACTCAAATGAATATAAGGAGTTTACTACTAGATAGAGCTATTATATTTGTGTATATTAGCCTTAATATATAAAGAGCTCGGGCACATCTTTGAAAATTGAAAACTGCCTAAGAAAAGCCGTAGGGATAATTTTAATACTAATAGTATTTTTTATTGATAAATATTAGTACTCATAATATTTTCTTTACTTTTTATTAATAATCTTCTTTGGTACATTAGAATATACTAATATCTTATGCTTGGGAAAGTGGTGAAAGGGAAAAGTGATTAAAAACACAAATTAAACCACCTCCGTGGTCAACTTTGTCACGCAGTAACGATGATAAAGGTTATTTTGTTCTTGATGGGACACTCTGCCACGAGCGAAAAGATGTCTAGACGGGTATTGTTATTATATATGTATTTATGTATAAAGATATTGTTAGTATATACAAAATAACTCTTCCCATTTAGAGTGTACAAGGGATGGATTGGGTCAGATTGAACAAAATCTAAATTCGATCCAATTTTTGAATTGGATCAATTCTTGAAACCCGACCCCATCCCGACTATGTTCCAGATCATATCGAATCAATCTAAAATTTGAACAATGTACAAGAATTTAGATATTGTACATACTAAAATTATAAAATTTTATAAAATAAAATAAAATTTTAGAGATATTTTATAATATAAATTTCAAAATAAACTATATTAATGTAAAAATAATAGCAAATTATATAAAATATATTAATTAAATATTAAAATCTTATAATTTTTTATAAATTATTATAAAAAATATACTTCTTAAAGAGTTATTTAGCTTCGGGCCGAGTTGGGCCAACCTGACAAATAACCCGAACTTGGCCCAAAAAATCTACAGAGTCAAATTTCAAGATCCAAATCCATCTCAATGAGCTTCGGGATGGATGGCTTGGTAGGTTGAGACGAGTTATGATCACCCCTACTTCCCATACTAATGTACATTATCGTTTCATGTCATAAATAAGTTGTATAATTTTTTTTATGTATTATCTCCTTAAAAAAAATCACTGCTCAACAAAATTATTTTGATGGCCTCTTAATCATATCATTTATATATTTATTTTTAAGAGTATGATTCTTGACTTTCTTTATGAGTGATTATTGAAATAGTAGAACTCGGAAGTTTTTATTTCAACTTTTGACGACCTACAAGAGTGTATGTTATGTATTGTAAATTTACTTGAATTATTCGAGTGGTTGTTAGTTGTTACTCAAAGTGTGTGATGATAGAATAACCAAAGATGATTAGAGCAAGTGATAAAATTAAATCAACCAACTAGCCAGCCGGAAATAGATAGAAGCATTACGGGATAAAAAAAAAATCTAAGTTCCCCTTTCTTTTTTTTTTTTTTGGTCTCCCAAGGGTATTCACCATGTGATTAATCCCTTCGTCAATTTATGCGAGCACTTCAAAGGGTAGGATAGCTGACCCAAAGAAGCTTTTGCCAGTTTGTGCGGACACCTCAAAGGGTGGGATAGCTGGCCCAAAGAAGCTTTTTTATCCCCAAAAGCGATGTCGAACCCCGACTCTTACGAGGATTAACGAATTCTATCACTCAACCACATCCAAATTCCCCTTTTTATTAAGCTTTTATAAGAGCATTGTATTAAAAACTAAGGAGGCCAATGGCTTACCAGATCCCCCCAAAAAAAAATATATACGATATTGTTTATCACCAAATACGAAATCATAATCATGCGCCAAAATTATCAAAATTTATTTTTATTTGGGTCCTTGTTTTTTTGTCTGAATATCATAGTCTATTTTTGAAATTCATATGCTACAATAGTGTGTCCAAACTCCGAAGGCCTAGAAGCACCAAAACTGAATTTTTGAAATACAGTTTTTGGTTTATTTTTCGCAAACGGACTGGCCCATGTACCTTAATTTTTATTTTAAAAGAAAATTGGAATTTGAAACCTCCTACTAACTCGACCCCGAATCCACAAATCTCCCCGGCAAGCCGAAGATGGTGCCATAAACTCTTACTCTTCTTCATTGCCAGCTGGAGTTGTGCTCCACAAAGAACTTTCCTCCAAGAAACTTTTGACTTCTCCACCAAAGACAAATTTGACACAAGAAGAATGTTTTCATTGGTTCTATTTTCTCTCTCTTATAATATGTTTGTGAGTTTAGATTTTGGAGAGGAAAGAAGTAGAGAGGAGTATACAAGGGAGGTGCAAGCAACCACCTGGTTAAAAGAGGGAATAAAATTGGTGAAATATCGAATCCTTAATATTAACATCACACGCATATAACTATATTTTAAAGACCTTAACAAGTGCCAATTGACATAATACTTTTCTGCATAGTTATCAGACTCGAATCAGTGATCGACTTGGTTAAGGTGCCGGGTTATTGGATCACTAGCTTAACTGGTAAATCCTGGTTGAACTGGATTTTATTAAATCAATATATATACAAATAATAATTTAACACAAATTGAATGTAATATATATATTTACTTGCACATTATATAACAAGTAGTGGTTTTGCAGCACTTGATTTCCTAGGAGATGATGGGTTAGAATCCAATGTTGGGCGTTTTTGAGTTGTTGAAGATTTTCAAATTTCAAGGTTATCACATGTGCACGTGGGTCCCGCACATGCAAGGCTTCTTATGGGCTGGGCTTCTCACGTTGGGCGCACGCTTCAGGTTTGTCTACATGTGGATTCATGTGGGCTAGGCTGCAGGCTAGGCATGTAGTGGTGTGGTGCACACTAGGTGTGCGGTTCAAGCTCGGTTCAGTTTGACACAGTTTGAAGATGACCCGGCTAGTTCACCCCGGGTTTGATCAAGTTTGACTGAGTCAATTGCTTCCCTGATCCATTGAGAGAATCGGACCGGACCAGTGACTGATTCACTGGTTTCCAGTTCAAACCGATCGATTCGCTCCAGTCTTAATTATTATGTTTTTCTGGTTCAATATTCTTTAGATTGTTATTAGCATTTTTCTTTTGGAAACATTTCTATTAGCATTTTGATTATATATTGACTATTAAGAATAATAAACTTATCTTTCTTCCTTTCTATTTGTTCACTTAAAACAATGTTCTAAAGATAGTTCATTAGAAATCAACATAGAGGACATTTGAATAACTCCTTGATTGTCATCAACCAGCACTTCTTCCGCCAGGTTTTGTTGCTGGCGCTTTAATAATATTTTTTCCTCTATTATTGTTGTCTTTTACCTTTAATTCTTTCTATTTCGATAGCAAACCTCGCCTAGACATAATTTAGTAAACGACTGTGAAATACATACCATGAACATCTTCCGGTCCATAGAATAAGTTTCTTGATGAATCCAATTCGTTTTTTAAAGAAACAAAAAATAGTACCTATTATTTGATCATATATTTAGCTAGCCACCTTGCGGAACGAATTAAGAGAAACAGCTTAGATGATCTTGTTGCAAATCATTTGTTTCCATCAAATGAATGCTAACAACAAAACAAATTTGAATTGAGTAATCGTTAACTTATTGCTGCAGGTCATGAATAAACCAAGTTAATCACCCTAGTTAATATGCTCAAACTAATCACTTCCCATCTATATCAATTAGTACACTTCATTTCTTTCTATAAACAAATTTCGTACTTACAATTTACAAATTAGACACTGGCAAAGAGATAAGTGACCAACTTTAATTGGCAGCTTGTCTAGATTAGTAACTATAGCCTATAGCACTATTTCACATGTTTGAAGTAGTTAGTTTCCCTCCTGCAGCTTATCCCAGTTCCTTTTGACTGTGGCATGAACCTTAATCCTACATTAAGGCAAACAACAAGATAAAAAAGAATCTAACCAAAAGGGGAAAAAATCTTTGTACACCTATTTGGCTAAAACTGAGCGCAGGGCCAAATCCTGAGCACTATCATTTTGCTCTAACTCTTTTCTTTCCCTTAATAGGAGTTTCAGGCTTTTGACCTGCATTCCCATGTCCAACCTTTCTTGGTCTACCAAAAGCTTTCTTCTTGATAGGTAAGGATTCCACTGAAGGTGGTGAATCAGCTTTACTTGGTTTCTTAGGTCCCTGTGACACCCCAGAAGCTGAGTTGCTGCTGCCAACCACTGCCTTTGCAACAATCTTTCTGTTATCTGGGCGTGCACTTCTTGGTTTCACATGAGTATTATGCACAGGTAATTTAATCGGCACGTTATCTTGGGTGGTGACTTTGCTGCCATTGATAGCATTAGTACCCTTGGAATTGGAACTCTCCCTCAATTTTTTGGTGACAAGGTCTCTTAGCAGAAGAGCAGTCTTGTATTCGCGAGTGCTCTTGGAGTAGAAGACTAGGGCATTGTTAGTGAGTAGCAGCAAGTCTCGGAAAAGTTCTATAGCTGACTTAATTGTTCGGCTGCTAATTCTTGACCTTATGGTGTCAAAGTCCAAGTGCTGCCTGATCATTTTCTTGTATCTGCCTCTCTTCTGTTATAAAGAAAGTAGTGCAAGAGTAATTTAATGACCGCATAATGCCTTAAATCTCTACTTGTCATAATTTTTATATTATCCTTATTAATAATATATTTATCCAAGATATTAAAAAGTAGTAAAACCATCAAATAGTTTGTTTGAACTCTTGATTCTTGAACATTGAATCTCCCCATTCTTTTTGTTCCTAGGCGTGAGGAAAATCACTTAAGGTGGCGTCTTTCATTATGCTAACCACTTCATTTTCATTCTTACAGAACTATTTTAAATTCCTCTTTTACCAACCCCTTCCCCAAGGTTTTCTCTCTTCTATGGACCCTCTCACTACAATCACTTAGTAAGGGTCAAAGTCCATCCATTTATCTATAAGTAGCTTGCTAGATTTGGGGCATCTGCCTCTAAGAAACTAGTGGGCTATCTCAAGAGAGCATTATGGTGAGAAAATTGAAACTACAGATACATATGATGGGGCCATTTTCTTTTCTACATACCTGACTATCAAGTCTGCGGCGGAAGGCAGATGCTCCTTTAGTTTCAAAAATAGAATCTAAAATCTCCATCATGTTTTCCACCCGATCCTTTTTCAAGTTCCTGTTATGATCAACTACACCAGAAGATTTGGCAACTTCACCACAGTTGCTGGTAGAACTTTCTTTACACCAGGACACAACATCAGCTGAATCTAACAAGTCACTTTCTCCTACACTCGCTTCCTTCATGCTTTTGCCACAATCCTTCCTCTTCCTCTTCCCCCTCCGTTTCTTAAAACTTCTCCCTTGTCCTTCATATAGTGTATGTGCCAAATTACCTACATGCAGAACTTTGTCTGGCTCGGTAGATCTCGAAACTTCAGGTTTAGTCTCCATATCTTCGGCAGACACAGCCGGAACCTGGCATTCAGGAGACCAGTTTGTCCTGGTTTCGTGTGTGAAACTCCCGGCAGATAGACCATCTTTTGACGTCTCTTTAGTGGAAGATTCAACTCTCTCCAATTTCTGCGAAGGTGCATGTAATTCGGGGCTTCCCGAGCCCTTGTCCACATCACAATCACCCCTTTTATCATTCTTCCCAGCCTTGAGAGATTCAAGCTTTGATTCAAGAGACCTGAAACAAACATATTGAGTAAAGTACCAATAAGATTGTGGACATTTTCATTTAGGAAAAAGCCAGAAGAAACTATGGCTTGTTGTATTTAAGAATAAATATTTTGTTCCCTTGTCACAAAAAATCTCACGTTGAAGATAAAGATAGCCATGCAATGCAACTAACCCAATTGAATCTTCTGATAGCTCCAGAGCTCTCTTCAGCTCCGCTACTCTCTTCTTCCGAAGCTCCTCATACCAACAAGCCCTGACAATGCCATTTTACAAATAGTACAATGAGACATAACATACAACATCTATGAAACCTTCAAAGCGTACTTCATTGAATCAAGAGCTTAGAAAGACGTGTACTACCAACTTGGATAAACTTATACAAAAAAAAAGAAAAAAGAAATAAGTTCTACTTACTTGTTCCCAGAATACCGCTCTTGCAAGTCTTCGTACTTAGCTTTACAGACCTAAAAAAGTAATATCCCTGTTAAGGTGCAAGTTTCACACCAATATTTATTATGCTAACTCAATTGAAATGTCACGTTAACTTTTTGAACTTAGAAGTATGATACACGTCCTAAGATCACTCTAAATTAAAACATAATATATATATATATATAATCCTCAAGACATTTATTTATCATAAAATGGGCATGATCATTACGAAATTATGTGCTGACGCCGACCAGCAAAGTTACAAAAAAAAGAGGATAGGCCATTACAGTGTACTATCACAATCACAAAACATAAACCGGGCAAAAGGTTGTGCGCCACCTCAGTGACCATGTGCAAGTGAAATGATGATGTAGGAACATACTTCGATTAAGTGGTGCAACTGTGGAGAACAATTGGCACGTGGATGCCACCCATTGTGTACAAGACAAGTGGTGTCCACCGAATCGTCACTCCAAAATATCTTTTCCGTGTCTTTAGTTAGTGATTAATGTTCTTTACTTAGCAATGTCCTAGGCTGCCTTTTACTATTTCGTATGGCGTCACAATCTTTGATTTTTATATAACGACCCATAAAAGGGTCTAAACATTCGTTGACTGATAAACCGTTTTACTCAATATATATATAAACTATTATAATATGAGTGTAAGACTAATTGGAATAATAAATAAACAACCAAATTAGATTAATGAGTCAAGAGAGGTGGCTCATACCAAAAATGATAAACGCTCGTTGACGACCGCATAATGTTTATGCTTAAGAATTAGCATAGTACGCAACAAAAAGAAAAAAAAAAAGAAAAAAGAAAAAAATTGCATGGATGTGAATATTTTGTTTACTAAATCCTCAATTCGGTAAGATTTGAAAAATCACTTTCTAATTCCTCATATTTCACAAATATATCGATTAATCCCTTCATCAAATTATTGTTTAAAATATTAGTAAAAATATTCATGTGTCCTGTTCACTTTCTTAAGATATTATTAATTTTTAAATTTTAAATTGCTTCATTACTCTATTTTTCAGAATAACTGATAATTTAAAGTCAAAATTTATTTTTTAGACATAGAACTATGGTAAAAGAAAAAATGAAGAATAAAGTCTAAATGATTTCATTTAGAAGAATGAATCAAGTTAGAACTCATTATAAAAATTAATAATACACATAAATAAATTAATAGTATATATAAATTTTACAAAAATACTAATTTACTCTTATTTATAAAATTTAAAAAATTAATATAAAATTTTTTAAATATAAGAAATTAATTTATCCCTCCTTGTACTGTCAGTGGGTTTTATTCTATATAGTTTTCCTAGGTTTTATTCCATTTCGTTTTCCTACGCTACCCACTTTTGGTTATACTCCTTACATTTATTTTCAAGGCTGCGTGGGTTTCCATTTATACCCCCGAGCTAAAGCATTTTCGTGAAACTGTGTCTTTGACTAGATGATTACATGGTTATTTTATCTCGCTTCAATTCAAAATAGGAAAAAAGAAAAAACAAAGAAAAGATCCTGAACAGTCCGGGACAGTGCGGGCAACTTAATAAATACGATGACAATAAATAAATTATTATTTTTTAAACAAAAATCATCTTTCATGAGTCTTTTCTTCGTCCTGACTCCTGACCAAAAAAAAATAAAATATTTTCTTCGTCAATCGTCATAATACATAAATAAATTTCTGCCAAAAAAGTAAATAACATAAATCAAGGTAAAAAATAATTCTATTTCTTTCAAGTTAATTCTTTTGATCAATTGTCGTGTCAAATAAAAATATTTAAACATTTGTTATTCCGCTGAAATATTAAATATTTTTTAATTCAATATTTTTTTAAATTAAATCTTTAAAAGATGTAACATTACTGATTAAGAAAGCACATTGGTAAAACGTGCAATAACAACCCACAAAAAAATTACAAATAAAGAACCAACGAATTTCGGATTCAAAGTATATATTTGAAATTCTGAAATTCAATCGTTATTCTTTTCTTTTTTAATTTTCATTAATATTTTGTCCCAAAAAAAAATTACAAGAGAGAGAACAAGACAGAGAAAATTTAAATTAATGAAGTTAATTTATTATTTGTTAATTTACCTCCGGGGTGAAAGAGCAGGGACAATCGGTTCGGGCTCGGAGCTCGGCGGCAACGACGTTCCAGGCTCTTGTCCCGTGGCGGAGAACGGCCCCACCCAGGAGGAGCTCCTCCCGTGTACCCCACCTCCCCATCAACTCCGTCCCCATCAACACCCTCCACGTGTACGCTCCCGATCAAACCAACCACCACTACCCCTTCCCTTCCTAATAATATTTTTTTAATAATAATATTATCATATCGTGCGCACCCGGCTCACGTTAGCAAACACCGCCCCCGTAAACAAACGAATATAACCAAAAAAGCCACCACCCTCTCCGGCAACCAAAAACACCGGCGGAGACGGGACGAAAACGACTTTTGCGGCGAGAAAACGGTAGTAAAACCGGATTTGGCGATATGGGTATGCAGGAACAGGATTTTCCGGCGAAAATTGTAGAAAAATGGTGGTTTTGACGGTTTAAGGTTTGTTTTCTCCGATGTTGCGTGGTTTTTTTTTGTTTGGGGGGGGGGGGTGTTGAGGGTTGTTGTGTAAAATAATATAAATTTAGTTGAGGGAGTATGCGTGAGATGAGGGGGTTGAGGGATTCTATTTGTTGCAAACAGAAAAGGTTTGAACTTTGAAGTTTATGAGAAGTTCCTAACAAAAGTAAGCAAACGGGAAAAAAAAACAATGGCCGATGATGAGCCAATTTGACAATCGTAATTTCCTAATTACGGGTCCTCTCTCTCTCTCCCCCTCGCCGTATATGGGGTATCTTAAATATGGTGGGTTTCGAGCGAAATGACGATCATGACCCGGGGTACTTTATCTATATTCTTCGATCAATTTCAATTCTGATTTGGTGATTGTCTTTAGAGATTGCGGACCTTTTTCTCAGTGGGGATGGGGAGGGGATCCGGGAGGATGGTTATTTTTAAAAAAATTAAGATATTTAGATATAGAGAGTAAGAATAAGAGTCGAATTTATAATCTCTTTTACCTGATTGAGATGCGAATGAGTCTACCATTAGACTCTAGACTCATTGAGGAGGGTGGTTGCCAAATAGTTCAAAGGGAAATGTATCTTGAATTTATAGGGCAAAGACATTGATATTGTATGAAAATTCATTTTTGATTGAAGGATAATGTATAAGAGTTTTTTATTGTGTAATTAACTTTGGTACATTGTTAATGTAAAATTATTTTATATTATTATCTAATTATATATTTTGTTTGTAAGATTTTCAAGATGTGGGATAATTAAGTCAAATATTTTTACTGATATGGTAATGCGTAGTTAGATATATGTGTTAAATTTTTTTACACTAATTAATAATACGCATAAATTAAATTATACTATTATTTAATTATATATTATTACATTATCAAATAAAATCAGAGTTTAATTTTAATGCATTGACAGTGTAAAAGAATTTTACACCATCCTCCAATTACATCTCTCCTTTTGTACGACTTTTCAACTAATGAGAGTCAAAAGTAATCATATTTGCTTATATATTATTACATGATTGAATAACTATGTAAATTTTTTCTATGCTGACAGTGTATTATAATTAAATCCATAAAATTAAGTTTTACATTTATTATTTAAAAATTGAGTTTAACTTTAATGCACTTACATGTTTTACACTGTCATTCAATCACATTTTGCCACATCAGCAAAATATGGTTAACTCTCACCTAACTTCTTCAAAATTCATATACATGAAAGAATTTAATTGGACGATATTATAAAAAACTTTATATTAGCAATATATTTGAATTAAATAATTGAAAAACTGTTTTCTTAGTGGGGATGGGGATAGGTTTGGCGACGAAGTAGCCAAATACTTTGAAGGGAAATGTATCATGAATTCATAAAGTACAAATATTGTATAAAAATTTAATTTGATAGAATGATAATGTATAATAATTTTATATTTGAGTCTACTCATCATGCATTGATATCATAATCATTTTTGCGCTATCAGACACCAACAAACCGACACGTGGTCCATTCTCAAAATAAATCCAATTCAAAATTTAAAAAATTGCACAAGTTGAATAAGTTGTTACTATCTTATTAGTTGATGGTGTAAAAATAATCAATGTATGACAATTAATTTCTTTATATTTTATGTTATGAGGTTAATTTTGATGTATTCTTAATGTAAAATAGTTTTATATTGTTATCTAGTGGTATGTTTTTAGAGAATAATTACCATGCACTGGTTGTATAACCATCTTTACACTATTATGCAATAAAAAGCTGATATGTGTGTCCATTATAAGATCATGGATAATTTAAATTTGAAAAAAACTATTCAAAGTGATGAGTTGTTAATGTTTTATTTGTTGATAATGTACTGTCAATGTATTTCAATTAATTCCATGTTTTTATCTATAATACTCTCAGGGTGCTAGATAATTAAGTCAAACATTTTTGTTAATATAATAAAACTTGGATATCCATATGTCAAACCTTTTTAGATGAACAATACATATAAAGTTTAATTACTTTGTAGGTCCCAATAATTTTATTCAATTTTCATCTTTTGTAACGGTTATTATTTGCAGGGACTTAATTGAAAATTTTAATATAATATAAGGACTTAATTAAAATATTTTAAACTATAGAGACCTCATTGAAAATTAAGTAAAATTATAGGGATTTATTATTACATTATCAAATAAAATTAGTGTTTATTTTTATTATTAAAAAATGTATGCAAATAAACTAATTTAATTAAATAGTAATATAAAATCATTTCATACTATTAGGTAGCATTTGGTAACTGTCTGTGAATAGCAGAGACAGAGACAATAGATACAAAGACATAAAAATCCTATCTCTGTATCGTGTTTGGTTGTGGAGTACAGTATATGATAATTGTCTTTGTATTTTATTTGGAAACATGAAGATAATACAACAAATACATGGTAAAAAACATATGTATCATTGCCAGACCGCCCTAGCACCACCACCTTTTGTGAGAACAAGTTAGGAAATAATAAATATGTATATGGGTATTATTGGAAGGAAAAAAATATTAAATTTTTTCTCCATATTTTGTCTTAATATTTCTGTCGTGGAGATAAAAATTTTTTGCCCTCATTCCCTATCTCTATTACCAAATAAAATTGTGTCTCCAATATCTCTATATTTTTGTCACTGGGACATTTACCAAATGCTATCCTAATGTATCAAAATAAATTTTATTTATAAATATTATATGTTAATGTAAATGAATTTAACACATACTATAAGTGTAAAAAAGTTTACTAAAAGATCCAATCTAATACTATTACATCAATAAAAATATTGAATCCAAAATATCCATTACCTAAAAATTCTTGCAAATAAAAGTAGATAATTGAATGATGGTGTAAAAATGTTAGTGTATCAAAAGTAATCTCAATATCAAATATGATAAAATATTGACATATTTGTGTATTAAAAAAGAATTAATGTTGTATATATTTATTTGAGAGTGAATGTATAGTTTCTTCTAATAATATATAGATAAGTTTAGTTTTGACTATGAAATAAATTTTATATTGTTATTCAAATATATTTCTTCTTTTGGGCAACTTTTGATGTAGTGGAGTACATAAATTAACTATATTTATTGATATAACGTTATATAATTATATGATTATATAAGATATTTTTTTTATACTGTTAGTATATTTAAATTAAATCATATGTAAATAAATTCATTTTGTCTATTTTAAATTTCTCCTTCTCTTCTTTCCCTTATTCAGCTTGCTTGGCGCCGGAGCCTTTGGATTTGTTCCATTTCGCTATGCTTTGGTTCATTTGTTTACTATGTTTTGCGTTACATGGGAATTTTTCGTTTTCATCATGGCAATTGGTATGTGCTATGATAGTGCGATGTTTAGATTAGAAATGGAGAATTTTCGTTCAAAGTCGATGTAGGTTTTTTTTTATTTTTATTTTTATTTTTTATAAACAATGCAGTGAAATAAATTAAGCTTTTTAGGGTTTGTCAAAGAATGCACTAAAAATAATTTTTTGGCAATCAACGTTGAATGCATTTGTAAGTTATAACCCCTACGACAAATAAATGTATTGTTCCTTTTTTATAATAATCGAGAAGGTTTTCAGCATAGAAATTTAATTGCAAATATAGTAAGAGTGATATTAATATACATTTCCATAATTTATGTAATAAAGTTTTTGAATTTTAATTAGGATATTCCTACAAATTTTACCTTGACTAATCCTGTTCTTTTTGTTGTAACTACAAAATCTTTTTAATTATCATATTTTTCAAAATTTATATTTTAGTCATTTGTCTAGGCTTATTAATCACTTTCTAACACTTAATTACTTGCTTACTCCATGCCAAACCTTTTATAGACGTAATAATATCATTTATTACCGTTTATGCACACTCTTCTAATTTTGTAAAAGGAAAAAAAAATAGTAAGCAAATAAATAAAATTTCCTTTTATAAGATATTTAGAGAAAGAACTTATAATGCGCAATAAAATCGAACAAAAGTTATGTCAACTTAATGTTTAAAAGCTGAAATAATTAACTCAGTCTATCAGATGTCAAAATAATAATTTGCCAGAGAAAAATAGAACTCCTCATGGGTTAATGATAGCTATTATATATTTAAAAAAGAAAAAAAATCAACTGTACATATCTTCCTTGACAGTTAAGATTTCCTGCGAAAGATAACTCATTTTTCTTTTTTTCCCGTAAACTTGCTTTGAAGTAAGAATACACCTATAGCTAAGATAGATCTCCTCCTGGCCGCTTCAAAATGTGCTGTGAGATCGTGAATAGTGAATAGTGAATAGTAGTAGTATTATTTTTGTAAGTCATGACTCCTTTTCTGCCAAGTCTTCGTCTTCTTTCTTTTTTTTACCTTTTTTTCTTTCTTTTTCTTTTCGGCTTTGCATTTAATAATTCTATTCCCTGTTTGAAAAGGATCTATAAATTTTTCGATCATCTATGAGCATTGTCTTCAATCTGCTGATTTAGATACTGCCTTTGTCCTTTTTTAGCTCTTTTTTTTTAAAAAAAAAAACAGTTAAGATTTTGATACATTACAAAATCAATATATCTTAATATAAATTGTATCCAAGTACACTATATTGATTTTTCAATATACTGAATCTTAGCTATTTTTCTAGGAAATAGTTAAAAGTAGACGGAGGAAGAAGTAGCATATGTAACTTTCCTCAAGAGCAAGAAAGTGCACACGAAGTAAATAATTTTTATTTTCTAGACATAGCAAAAGAGAGAGTAGATCGACAGCATACTAAGTAGGCTCTACAGGTTCAATGGGCTAACAAATGAAGAAATTTGAAGACTTTATCGGATAAATGATATAGGGCACTGATGAAGGAGACAACAAAAGAAATTTTCTGATTTTTTATATTTTTAAAGTATGAGATTTACTATGTAATTTTACAACTTGTTCTTTTCTATATCCTTAACCTAACAAGGATTTCTATATTTTTATGTTTAAAGAGACGGTTTTCATGCACACAAATTATTGTGGATATGTTTAATTATAAGGAGATAGACTTTTATTTATGAATTTAATTTATATGCATTTGTTACTGTAAAAAAAAAAATTCACAGATACATTTAGCCATGTAATTAAAAGTTATTTTTTTTGGTTTGATTGAAATTAAAAATGTTTGATTCAACTAATCATTATCTTAAAAATTTTATAAATAGAAATATATAATCAAATATCAAGATCAATACATCAAAACTAATCTCTATATTTATTTAAGATATTTTAAAATATGCGTATGCTGTTTACTAGACCCAAGATCAACTAACCCTGCCCCGATCTAGAAGCCATAAGCAACCATTTTCTAAGTCAAAATCCATCGGCGAAGTCTTTCCTTGGAGAATAATATTAGACAAACAAAATTGAATATTCTGACAAAAAAAATTATCTATGCATATTTTTTTTTTGTCAGAATATTCAATTTTGTTTGTCTAATATTATTCTCCAAGGAAAGACTTCGCCGATGGATTTTGACTTAGAAAATGGTTGCTTATGGCTTCTAGATCGGGGCAGGTTAGTTGATCTTGGGTCTAGTAAACAGCATACGCATATATATATGTCATTGTCATTCAATTATGATTAGTTCCATTTAGTATTTAATACAAAATTTTGTCATTTATACAACATTACGTAATGTGAGATAGTATGCACATATCATATATGCATCACAGAATACAAAAATATGCATGTAACAAATAGTATTCTAATTTAAATGCGTCTCAAGCAAGCAACCTGCATTAAATGCACAAGTGTCAATTGTTATGAGTGGGTATGCTTTTTCTTTAAAATAAAAAACCAATTGATCCCGTTTCTTTTCTTTAATTTTCCTTTATTTTCTTTTCCTTTTTATTTATTTTGTACCCGATAAAGTTTGATATCCATGATGTTTTTACGAAAAAATACTTTTTTATATATATACGACGGGCTTAAACCCGAAAAAAGAAAATTAGGAAAAATACTATTTAACATGATTTTTTTTTTCACTCCTTTTTTTCACTAACAAAGTTAATAAAGCTAATTTTTCTTTGATATGTAGGGGTGAAAATAGATTAAGTTAGTCTGGGTTTTGATTTAAATAAATCTAATTCTGTATTTCTAAAATGTAACCTGACTACAGCTTATTCTAAAATATAAAAGTCTACTCGATAATTCAATATAATGTCATAATTAAATATAAACAAGATTTCTCACAAGTTGCTAAGGAATTTTATTTTTCACTCGAATAAAGAAGGTATTCCAACTTCCGTCGCATCACTTGCTGTACAAACTACTACGATTCTCACGTGTATTACGTAAATTATTACGTACTGTCTGTAACTGTTTGAAGTGGAGATCTACATCGAATAATCGACGATCAGTTATAGAATCAACCTTTAAAAAAAAAAAAAAAAAGAATCAATAATTGATGCCTATTACATTATTGACTAATGTTGGAATAAACACAAAAAGGGTATGCCTGTTCTGCGCTTCATTCATAGCTTCATGACTTCAACATAGCCAACTCGCCATACTTGGAAATTGAAATACGACTGGCTAATAAAATGGCCAAATAATGCTTGGCTAAATAAGGGACACGTTAAACTGTGGCGAGAAAAAAGAAGAACTTATCAATAAAGTGTAACATTATCATCATTATATGCTAGTGGAAAATTTTAAGAGAGAAGAAATTGATACACGTGCTTATAAAAAAAAAAAAAGGAAGAAATTGATACACGTGGCACCGCCCATGCCACATGTCCTCAGTTGCATGTTGCCCCATAGATTATGCATCATCATTCATTGGGCCTCACGAACACATTGTGTTCCTTTCCCTCTTGTATTTATTTTATAGTGTCTGAATGTTATTGACAGCAACGTATTATGAAACCGTGGCCAAGGAATAAAATAAATTGGCAATCACTATCAAGTGCAACTTCCGCAAACACTGTCTCAGAAACTACGTAGTCGAATTGATTGACCGTTTCCACGAAGAAATGCTCTAATAATTATTTAACAGGTTTTCTTGTGTGTGTTGTGTGTATATCCCAGAAACTTGGTCTTAAGTCTTTCACAGCTTTTCAAAAGTGGCTGTATTCAAGTGTTCCGGTAAACGATACAATGGCTGACTTGAGACTCATTTATTTGACCAAATTAACGACACTTTGCCTTTTTGTGATTTTTAAGTCATATGTATTTTCATTGAATTTATCAACGAATTAATAATTAGTACTTGAGCTGAGGTGTAAAAATGAAATAAGGTAACACTACGTATATAGATTGTTTGCTGTCAAATTATACCAAATCTGAAATAACTTGGTGACCTTAAATTCTGTTAAGATTTTAGTTCTAATATACAGAGGATACTTTAAATAATAAATATAAAACGTCCTAATAGAATAGGCGCCAAGAGAAATCAACACAAACCCAAATTTATAAGCAGAATATATATGTGCAATAATCTATCTTTTTATTTTCTCATTAAAATTACAAACTTCAATTTGACGGCAAACCTGGACTTGTGACCCTTTTTTTTTTAATTTTGATAAATCAAAAGATGCTCAAACCCCATATTGGGGAGCAAGAACAAAGCCTTATACATATCAGTACCAGGCCATATCACACCAGCCTCTATAGACTCCAGAATCAAAGTGCAGCATATTACATCAACAATACATGAAAAAAGAAAAAGAAAAAGAACAGAACAATGCCAGTGACATGTATAAATCTGCATTCCCTCTGTATAATCCGCATTTCCTGGTATGCCTGTGCCTAACCGGATGAAATTAGCCATCTCCATTTCTGCAGAGAAGGCGGATTTGTGCTGAATTCATAAACCATAATCTCTTCAGATGCTAGCCGCTATTTTAACCAATAGCCCCACCTCACCTTAATAATATGTCTAATCTCAAAGCACCAATCCGGTTTATATGATTCAAATACTATTCTATTCCTCAGATTCCAAATGGTCCAGATGGTAACAAAGAATACAGTGGTCCACATTTTTCTCTTCCTATCCATACAGGTATATACCACACCAACATTCAAAGGACCAAACAGGATCATTTGGATAGCATCATCTAAAACCCCACCAATCAATACAGTCCCCGCCCATATCTTCCAAGTAATAGAGCATTCAAAAAAACAAATGGGGGTATAGATTCCACTGCACTAGCGCAAAATGGAGACACTGCAGCCACAGGACTGGAGGAAGGATATTTTAGTTTTACTAACCTTTCTCTGCGGCCATGCAAGACAAACCATACCAAGGTTTCAGCTCGGGGTGGGGCTAGGCCTTTCCATGCCATGCAACCGGGATGTGTTCCCACAAGATTCCGTGCCATGGATGCAATTGTTACATGGTTTTTAAAGAATGATTGAGCCACATCAAATTCAAAAATCTAAAAGTATTATTAGCCATTGTCTTGGATTTGCTAAGAGTAGCTTTACTAGGTTGAACAACCAAGTGCAACACATAGTTGCCACTATAAACACAGAAGCTAGAGCGGTTTGAACAAAAAAATTGAAGATCCATTTCATTAAACATTGAATATGAGATATACAATGAAATATGCACGACTACTTCTTACAACTGACTTAAGTTTGTTGGTAGGCACCAAACCCGGCTTGGGTTTATATAGGGTCAGTGTCACTACCACTAGTAAGTAACAAAATGAAGAAAAACAAGAACAGGAGCAAGAGCCGAGACCAGTGACTTGAAATTGGGAACACAGCCCTTGAGAACTGTTGCAGACCAATATCCCCAGATGGCTACTCCCTGGAGTCTAAATTCTCTATAACGCTCTTACATCAACAGAGCCGATTATGACAGCTAACGGTGCTAGTCACCAAGACAAAAATGTAGGATATGATCACAATAACTTGTCACGAAGGCTTCACATTTTGCTCGGCACCCTGCTTAAGAGTTCTATTGAGCCATCTTGCTCCCCCATAAATTGGCTGAAGTTCATTCAACATCTTAGGATTGTTGAAGAACTAGATTTAGCTCTAGGGAAGACTTGGCCAATAAACCACCCCTCCTGCAGCAAAAACAAGGGGAAAAGAACCCGTGACTATGGTTATCTGTAACTTACAAGCAAATAAAATGCCAGTGATAGTTGCGGGGTATTTAAAGAATGATTGAGCATCATTTTATAAATCCCATTCAGTCAGAGGCCATGAAGACCAAAAACTAATATCATCCTTGATAGGATACAAAATTCTGAAATAGAAACCGGCAAGGGACTTTTCCTTATTTTCTATACCAAAAAGCATCACTCTGCAACATGATGTACATATATGTCAGGGACATAAAGACCGCATTGTTACCGTATTAATATTGGAAGAATCATTTGGATTTTTTGCAGTTCCATGAAGCACTGGTTGCAGCATTCCCGCCTGTCCTCAAGATTTAACGAGTTAAATTCATTCACATATAAACTACACTAGACAATAAAAGAAATACTAAGTGAAAATTGAGGGCACCTTTGCTCTTGATGTAGATCAACCCCAACAGAGGGAGGTGCAGAAACGGTTGCACGTATTGTTGAACCAAAAACCGCTACAAGCTTTAATAGCATGTCCAGCGACACCTTTACATGTCTACACAGTAACAACAGAGTAAATGTCTGTAATCTATACAAAGTTTGTTATTTTTCATTTATAACCATGGTAGACTCAGGTAAACTTTCAAGTTGACAAACTTGAAAACTCGAACCTGAGTAGACTCGGGTAAACTTGGGTAAACTCACATAAAATCTGGTAAACTTGCGAGTTTACTCTTTTTGTTAAAAATTGGTCTCTCAAGCAGCAAAAAAAGGAATTTCAAATAAGAACTCGTAATTAGACCTTGCAATATTGAAACCGTGATGTATTGACTTAAATTATTTAGATTCTTCACATCCCAAAGTCCTGATATGTTCCATTCCTTATAATCTTAATTTGTATTTCATATTTTATAACTTGTATTTGTTTACGTTGCAACTGAAATTTTTATATTTTTTGTTTAACCATGAATTTAATTTATTATAATTAGATGTTATAAATTAAAAAAAAGTTTTTAAAATAAGTAAACTTTTACGAGTCTGAGTTGAGTTTACGATTCGAGTGTATCTTAGCTCCACGAGTTTGGGTAAACTTGCGAGTATGACAACCTTGTTTACAATGGCCTCTATCAATTGAAACAAATTAAATTTCAAAGATTCTATCATGCGATCATGGCCTACATATTAAAGCATATGGTAATTTAAGATAAAATTCAACTCCCAACAAGTCTGTCAAGAAACTTTATTGTCAAACAGTTACCTTTCTGTTTTGCTATCCAGCAAGCCTATGAGCACAGGAAGCAAGCAGGAAAATAAATCTAAAGTGAGAATATCCATCTTCTCCACGAGGACACTGATAACGTCTGCTTGAACCTACATCAGAATGAAATTATTTTCACAACTATTGGTTGACCACAAATTTCCAGTTAGAAGCCTTAAACACAGAACAAACAAGAAACCAACAATATGTGACACGCAGACACTTGGAAAATACGCACAGATTTATCTGGCAGCTTTCTCAAAGTATTGATGGCACCTTTGATATCACTGCGTTCCCAAAAATGCCGCACCACCTGCAAATACAAATTACACAACAAACCAGTCAGTAAGATGAATTAAAAAATTTCCAGTTTTTCTCATTTTCTTTCTTTCCCACTGTTAAGTATACAAAAATAACAATGTTGTCAGCATATAGCCACCCTGTCATAAGTTCCATGGCAATGAATACTACAAAATGGAAGAATGAATAAAGTAACTAGAGGAGACCATGTATGCAAACAAATAATATTAATAGTGATGCATAGCTTAAGTTACCTGTAACTTTGTCAAGCGTGAACGAAGATTACTTAGAGTTATATCATGAGTTTGAATCAGATCCTCAATGATTTCCCCTTCATTTGTAGAGTGTGAATCCACTCCAGAGATTTGAGGCTCAACTTTCTGACAAATAGTATATATAAGATAAGAAGATAAGCATTACTTACTTGAACTACCTGTAGGCAACAGTTGGTAAGAGTGAAAGTGCATGACTAACTTTGAACTTACACATTCTTTAATGACATTGTATTTCCTTTACTATTTATACATTGCAAAAGAAAAGAGATAGAAATTCAGATCAGAGGAAATAGAAACAGAATCAAGGGCAATTACACTTGATAATAATCCAAATTCCCATGAACTAGGAGGTGCTCATGCACATATTCAAGAGAAAATAGCTGAGAAGACAATCTCTAAAACAAGGATGTCATCAACAATTTTAGAGTCTTTTTTAGTAGACTTCAAAATTTAAGAGATGGAAAAAATAGACAAGAATATGTATAATATACTATCGAAAGCCTAGCACACTTCAACAATATCAAGTGGAGAGGTGCAGCCTGCTGGCTTATTAGTTATGAAATGGGAACTACAAACGAATTTTAGCTTCGGATATAGAAGCAACAATAGAGATGACAGTATCTGACTGTAGAGGTGAGCTAGAATTTTACCATTGTGTTGGGAGATTTATCAGTTGCAGATATTGTCCTAGGAACGGAGGGCATATTGTTTTGATCTTCATTAAGGGGCATTCTTTCCCTCCTCTCAAATACCATGGTGGGGGTCGCATTAACTTTAACTTCATCACGAATTTTTTCACTCCTTTCATTTATTGTGGGGAGGGTTGCATTTACTTGATCTTCATTGATTTGAATTCTATCCTTTCTTTCAAACCTCTCAACCAGAGAACGGGTCCTTCCATGTACAACAGCAACTGCCAGAATAAAATATAAAAATATTCAATACCCAGTGGCTTTTATACTAAACAGAACTATATTATTCGGGATGACAAACCTCCATTGACATATTTAACTGGACTAATCTCTTCTTTACAAGGGGTGGATTCATCACCTGAAGTATGATGACAAAATCAGTTGTAAATTCCAAAGACTCAACTTAAATCATGAATAATAAGCCAAAGTACTTATAGCATCTATGTTTTAAGTATGTCAGCACTTTTACTAATGTAGAACCAAAATCTCAACAAGCTACTTGTCAGGAATCGGGATATCTGCTTGTTCACATCCCTAAAAACAAGAGTGTTGCCAATAGTTTAATCAAATTTTCAAAAGGAAATTGAAGTTCGAAATTAGATTCATGTAATAGTTTGCTTTACGGTGGGAAATTTTAATAAACCTCCTCACAGATTTAACAAGCAAGGTACAAAATGTAGATACCTTAGATTAAATCAAAAGGATGATAAACAAAATAAGATTAGAACTCAGCTTAGTCAAGACTCAAGAGAATTAAGGAAGCATTCACATCAACATCAAATACAGGCTGGCACTTAAGGGAAAAAGTTATTCAACCAATGAGAAGTCAAATAGTTGATGGTAATGATTTCACCAAACAATTTACCCCTGCTATAAGTACGGAGAGAGAAACAAATGGTTGGCAGTCAACTCATTAAAGTGGGCAGACAGCTAGAGACAGGAGATTACAAGAATAAAATAAGGAAAAATAATCAGAAATGACTTGCATTAGAGCTGCTGGAGTAACATAAAAAACTTACGTTTTGCTTGGTTAGAAAATCTGTGTGGAGATACAGTCTTGTCAAGCTTGTCTGTAACACTCTTTATAGGATGTTTATCTTCACAAGATTCTTTGATTTCATTCTGAGATCCTAGATTCCTTTGGAACTTTGGATCTTTGCCACCGTCTAATTTACATGCACTATCACAAAAAGTCACAGAATTAACGTCTTCTGAAAACCTATCAACATCAAATCTGCCAGTGGATGCTCTCCGTGTATGAGCTGGTTTAAGTAACATCCCAGGCGTTGTCTTTGAAAAGGTGATGGTATCTTTCCCAGATTTTGCCGAATCCTTACCATCAGGAATATCGCGAGGTACAATGTTTGGCACAATGAAAGAATTTCTAAGCACTTGTTCATTTGGTTTTCCATGTACTCCAGCTGCTGGATTCTGCTTCTGCATTCCCAAATTATAAATTTCCTTGGATTCCTCTGGGAGATCTACTTTTGGGGAATTATAAGATCCAGATCTCTGTAAAGTAACAGGTTTCCCTCCAGAAGCTTTGTATGGAAGAAAATAGCCTTCATTAGATACACAATTGGAAAAATAATCAAGATTATAAATGCATAGATGCCAGAGCATATATAGATCCTCTTAATCAGCATTCCTCATGTCCAGAACATCACTATATGGTTGCAGGTAGAAGTTAAATTTCCGGCTTGTGGTTAAACCAGTCAAACGTGAATGAATAGGCAGACAATACCTTGCAATCAGATGCAGCAATAACAGTGCAACTAATTAACACAGTTTCAATTTCCAAACAGTAACTAAGGGAAGACAACAAGTCAGTGGCTTACAGTCGATATATATATTCTTTATCTCTTTTGAATCATCAGGAGACATGCTGCAGAACCCGGCAGTTGGTCCCGCATCAACATCTACTTTCTCCAGTTTACTTCCCTTAAGATTAAGTTTGTGCTCTGTGCCGTCATTTGTCTTGACACCCAAGCCAGCACCATATGGCTCAATAAGCTGACACATTGAGATTAACACTCAGAATGGAATAGCTAAATGTGAATTCAGTCATAGTCTGAGATAGATATAAAATTATAGCAGAGAGATCACCTTTTAAAGTAAAAATAAAATATAACAATTAATCTAAATGAAGGTGGATCCTACCGATATATCTGCTACCCAGACTCCAACAGAGTTCCGGTAGTATGAGCACCCCAGAAGTTTTCCATCATGAATACAGAGATCGCCAAGTGTTGTCCATCCCATATCAACAGCATCGTGACAGATAACAGGTTCCCATGAATACACCTGCAACATATCACGTTAGCATTGCATATCTTCTTCCAAGTGTTGAATTATATAATCCAACTATAGTAATAACCTTTACCTTCAAACCATCCTCATGTCCAGCAAATAGGGTCCTTCCATCACGATGAAAAGCTATTGAATGCACACCTGTAGCCTAATAAAAGTAATATGATATGATTCAGAGAAGCAATATCAATTTAAAGCAACGCAATTTATATTTATCACTACAGCTGATTATTGACTTATTGTATATAAATTTGTGTGCATGCACATGTGCACGCATTTGGGAGAAATAATATAACACGTTTTCAACTACATTTAGCAAATTTTCACCAAAAAAACTCATCAGCAACTAAAGACAATGTGATGAGAAATTGGTAAGAACAAAGAAGTGTCAAGAATGGTTATAACAGGAAAAAAAGATTCAGCAACTTTAGATACCTCACGTCTGGCAGATCCAATCAGTTCAAAGGTTTCTAAATCCCAGAATTTCACTGTTCTATCTGCTGAACCTGCAAAACAATGGGTGAATTTCAATAACTACTTTTTCCGTAACTTATATTCCTATATAAAAGAAGTTTATGGAATTTTTACGTAAAGAAGGAACAATTACAAAACACACTGACATTGACACTTGAAACAATACTACACATTGTACAGTCCGACAACACAAGTGTGGGAATTTCCTAGTTTGAATATACTCTCCCCCTCAACTCACATTATTTAGGAAGAGTTAAAAAGGGAAGAAATATACTTTCGCTTGCTGCCCAAAGATTGCACAGTAAAACAGAATCTATACAAATAGGAAACTGTAGAAGAAAGCTCGTTATTAATTTTTAGGCTCAATTAAATTAGAAGAAATAGGAGTAGCGGGATTAGCATGAAACGACGATTAAACTTGACTAAGCCCTAGGGTAACACCCAAAAACGAAGTGAGCAAAAATAATATTGGTAGGTCTTTATCTCACCAGTTGCTGAATAGAACTGAGCAAAATGTATTCATAAGATGATGATCGCTATTGGCTAAACCTAATTAAGAAGCTAAAATGAATAGGAAAGTTATTGAAAAAACATTAAAAATACTAAGAAAACACTACAACTGGCCCAAAACATCATAAATAAACGGACACTACGGTCAAGCCAAGATTTGATCTCACTAATAAATTTGAAATTACTTTCTCTTTTGATATGCACTAGATTTTAATTGCGACAAGTTGGGGCACTGTACCATTTTATAGATATTGCACACACATGAGCATCTCCAACTCTCAACAGTTCAAAAGTTCAAAAGTTAGAGTCACCAAATCACCTGTAGCCAGAAGGAACTCAAGCGGATGGAAGTCTATGGACGTAATGTGTCCTTCATGGAACTTGAAGTCATTCAGGAGCTTTCCAGCTGTTAGATCCCACACCTGTACATTTTGGTGAGGCAGATCAATGGTTTGTTGATACAAAAATGCTGAAGTTAAAATCCATTGCAAGCTATACTGTGATGAAAGTCCATATTCTTACCTTCACAACATTATCAAGTCCACCAGAAACTACCCAACGGCCATCTGGAGTGAATTTGATAGTACTGATGCCCTGACTATGACCCTTGTATGTATGAATACATCCTTTTTTCCGGATATCCCAAATCTTTAGATTAGTGTCCATGGAGCCAGATGCGAAGAACTCACCGAAAGGATGAAACTCAACAGCTGTACAACTGGATCTGTGTCCAGCAACAGTGCGGACCACTATAGTTAAAGAACAATAGCACATATATTAGAAGCATCTTGATAAATTTTAAAATGTTGAGACCATATATTGTGCCCAGCAATTGTAGTTGCTTATAACCTTTATATAGATTCCCTTTAAAGGTCATGCATGTAAGGTAGAAGGTGTAGCTTTCTTGAACTAAATAATTATATAAAAGCTTATGAGTTGTGATGAGCAAGTTTTCATTTTCTATCTTACAGACTAATGCCCTATATATAACACCATCCTAGGTTGAGGTTATATAACCTGGAGTCATCAAGGACTACTGAACTTACTCTTTGATTCTTCCAAATCCCAAAGCTTCATCACACCAGAAGATGCTCCAGCAAGAACTAACACCTCTGCCGAGTCAAAAGCCACAGATTTGACCGGATTAGTATGACCAGACAGGCTCTGCATATATTTATAGTATGACGGCATTGTTAGGTCACATTTACACATGCGACATGGCACCATTGCCATCAAGAGAAGGTCACACACAAATCACAAATGCGGAATCCAAACAGGGAAAAAAATGTACAATAGATATATCATCGTGATCTAAGTATGCTAGAAGTTTCAAGTTTCGAAGTTTCTACTCATAGTGCCTGTGCCAAAAAGGGGTGAAATAAAAGTATAAAAAGAAAACAAAACTGAATTAATTGTTTAATGTGAACTAGCTACGCAAGTAGAGCACATCAGAAATAAAGCCTTCATTAAAATGGCCACGCCAATGATCTTGCAGAAGCCAATATCAGAACCAAAATGCTAAGAAAAACAAGGGCAGCAATCACACTGACCATTAAAGAATTTGGTTTGCCAATAGTCCACAAATTGACCTTGTGATCATCCCCTCCAGTAATGAAAAGACGGCACCCCTTCTTTCCAATATTTAAACAATTGACACTGCTTGAATGAGCCACAAATTCCTCTACAAATGATTGGCTCAGGAAAGCACATTATATAAAAATACACTCACCAGAGTCAACAACAGACTAACCAGATTGAAAAAAAACCAACACCCCCAACAAATTAAAAGTCGCCCTTTCAAGCTACACCCGCAAAACATATATCTTTTAATATCTCTTTCTTTTCTTCGATTTTCAACAAATAGAGAAGAAAATAATAGAAAACAAGTCTGCAAAAACTTCCGTTGCAACCAAACAGAACAAAAGTATAAAAAAATTGAACTTTTCACCACAACTTCCAAAACTTGCATAATCGTTTTCACAGAAAACAAACAAAGCATGGATTCTACAACAGCCAACCTTGTCCCCTCCCAAAACAAAAAACCCATAGGAAAAAAAAAAACAACTTTTCAAGGTGTAAAGAAAAACCTCACCCAGATTTTCCATAGAACTCAGGTACAACTCACTAACTCAATTTTTTTTTTTTCAACCAAAAAGGAAAAAGAAGAAGCAGAAGCAGTTCCAGATAAGCATTTTCTCTCACAGAAGACTCTTGACTAAATTGACAAAAAAGAAATAGTAATAAAATATAAAAGGATACGTATTTTGTATCCACGCTTTGCCATTTTGTTGGTGGGCACCTCAGAAACCAGCTCGTTGAGCTGAAATGAAACTCCTTTCTCAATTGAAGAAGCAATCCAGGACTTGGGTCTGCTTCAAAGATGAAACTTACAGCTTCTGCCACTACTCCTTCCACCACCACGATTCAGAAGAACAATAAGAAGAAATATGAGTTTCTTTCTTTGGTGGGTGGAAAATGGAAAATCCGAAGTGAAAAGGTAGGAATTTAGATTAGATATGTCAGATGGGAAAATGGGTCTGAATGAAGAAGGAAGAACCCAACAACAATAAAAAGACCAGACACAAAGAAAAAGCAAAGAAATTTTGATTCAACAGTTAGATACAAAAATGTTTTTTTTTTTTATTTTGTTCGTGGGAAAATACTTTCCTTTCGTTTCCTATTTTCCATTTTTATATATATATATTTTTTAAAAATTTACAGCTTGTATTACGTGTGGAACATGGACGCGTTAGCGTTTCGGTGAAACAAAAACCAAGTAAGACACTTCAAAAGAGAGTCATTCCACCATTCTATGGCCAGTGCTGATCCTTCGGACCAAAATGCCCTCTTCTGTCTTACCATAAACCGTGTTTATTCAATCACTAACGTGTCATTTCAATTAGAGTTGGTATTTTTTTTTAAGAATAATGTTATTTATATAAAAGGTATAAAATATCATATCAACTCATAAAAATGGATCACATTTAAATAGAGTTTATATATCATTTAATAGTAGATGATATGTGAGTCAACACATTATCACACAGTTTATAAGTGTAATTATCATTTTTTTATTATTATTTCAAATTATTTTAGGTAAGGGTTGGTGGATTTTTTTTTAAATTAATCTTTATTTTTATCCATAATTTTATAATTATAAGTCATTTTAGTCTTTGTCCAGTAAAATGAGTCATGTTAATCATCCATCTCATTTTTATTCAACATTCTATCAATTAAATAATAATAGATAACTTTAAGTAATACCTTTAGATATCATAGGTCATATAAAGTATAATAAACTTTAAAATTACTTATTTTTGTGTGTAAAATTATATAAAATGAATCATTTAAATCTACATTTTAAGCCATAAAGTGGCTCATTTTATGTAATTTTAATTATAAAATGAATTATTTTAAAACTTGAATCTACTTCACATGCTACGTGCTATGCCAAGATATCATTTAATCTTATACATCATCGTTTAATTGATAAGATGTTAAATAAAAATAAAATTAAAGACTATGTTAATTCACATTTTGCAAATGTCAAGGAATAAATGACTCATTTTAAAAGTAGACTAAGATAACTTATGTGTATAAAGCTAAAACCTAAAATAAGTATTCGCTCATTTTTTTTGAAAAAATTATGTTTACTTTATATTTGATATGAGGTAAGAACTGCTTTGTTGATTATGGTTCTGGTTGCTCTATTTTATTCTATCTTGCACGTTTGTGGTTGTGAATCATTATTCAAACGAAGAAAAGAAATACGAGCTGCAATTTTTTTTGGAAGTACATGTACTTGTCTATTTTTTCTTTTATCAAAATAATATGATCCGTTTGTTAGTTTTAAAATAATTAAGTAAGTTTATATCCTTTCATTTTATACAACAATAAAAATAATAATTATTGTTTTTATTCTCTCAAATATTTTAATAATTTATCTGCTTTTAGGTAGAGATAGTAAGATAAAGGTGAGTTGAGATAGTAAGATAAAAGTTTTATCTTTCCTTAACTATATGTTAAGAATTTGATTTTCATTTTGAAAATGTAGTAACTTTAAAACATATAGTCATCATCTATCTTTTTAAATGGATCTATCATATACAAAGCCAATGATAAATATCCTAAAAAAAAAAAAGAAAATTTTTTCTCTATTTTTATGTCGAAACAAATTACGTACCAAATAAAAAAAAAATGTCAAACTATTGATATCAACATGCATTTGCGATAGAATCACATATCACTTATAGACGAATAAAATTCGAACTCAAAGTATGCACTATTCATGATTTTGTATTTTTTTTTTTTTTGGATATGAAAAATAGCTTATATTAATGTATAGTACATATGTTCAAATCATATTTACTGCATAAAATTTACCTATCAACAACAAATAACTCTATTTACGAATGCTTCTCAACTACCTAATCCAATGAGTAATTTAACTAACAATTAGGCAAGAAGCAATTTGAAGGGAATATAAATGCCCCGAAAATGACTTCTATCGAACCATGAGAGATACCTTGTGATATAATCGTCCTTTCTTCATCATCAATTTTTCATTATTTAGGCGAAAACTTAGAGGGAATATCACACTTTGTTGTCATTTAGTAATATGGATGGACATATATCAACTGCATTTAAAACAGTTAGTTATAAGAACAAACAAAACTCTCGTAGTTATAGAATTAATCAATTTCACTTCTTTTATTTTGTTCTGTTGTTGTTCTTGGCTAATTGGCGGAATTGAGACACAAAATTTGTCTCTAATTACGTACTAAAAGCCTCTCGAAAATCTATAAACATATCGTTTTAACTATTAAGATGTTATATATTTATTACTATACGAATTATTAATGTTGTGCGTGTGATTTGGCGCATGGACTACAGTTTTTTGGGGGTAACTTGTGTTGAACCGCATTTTACAGCGGTCCAATTTCATCAACGTCCATATATAGTACACTTGTTTTCTTCAGACAAAAAAAAAAAAAAAAAAAGAAGCTCTTTCAAGTGTGAAAAAGCAAAGTTATTATGTACGGACGCTGCGCATCAACTAACCGTTCAAAGATTTAGGTTAGATACTCCTTTCAATACTCAATAATCAATATAGTGTTTCCGCCCTCCAAGCTTGGTCCTCAGATACTCACAACTAGCTAAGCATCAAATAGTGTTTTTCACCCGTCAAAAAAAAAAAAGTGTTTTTTTTTTAATTTCTATATATGGTATTATAAATATTGATATCAAACGTAATATATATTTCAGAATAAATTGAATGGTGTGTGACGTGCTACTTAGTTCTTTCTTCTATTTTTTTTGTTCTCATTTATTACTACTTTGCATTAACCTGCTGATTGCTGAAAGAGTGCGAGCCTTTAATCATAATATTTTGCGAAGTTCGAATAATGCAAAAAGCTATGGAATAAAAAAAAAAGCAACACCCAAAGATAGAAGATATGGAAAAACAATCCCTCTATTAAAGCATGTAAAAACTTGTTTGTTTTAACTTTTAGAGTAGTTTATAAATATTTCTAAAAGAAGTAATGATTTTATTATTTAAAAAAAAAAGTGTATTAGGAAGCACTTCTTTTTTATTATTATGGTGTGAGGAAAATATAAAAGCAAATGAGAACCGAAATGTAAGGTAGAGTTTAGTTAGTAATACATTGACAAAAATACAAAGACACTGATATATAAACCCATTTGATAGCGCAGGCAAAGGACAGAAAAATACAAAAGATCTGTATCTCCAAAAAGTGGAAAGAAGATATAGAGACAAATTTAATATTTTTTTCTTCTAATAATATCCATATGCATATTTATTATTTTCTAATTTGTCTTCACAAAAGGCGTTGGTGCAAGGATGATCACCTGCGACGGTCAGCCGTGGCCAACAGACAACAATCAACGCCAGCCAACGGTGGCCAACAATGGTCAATGGTTGGTCATCAGCAATCAACGATAGTTGCTCCGATGTAGTGGCTATCAATGGCTATCCGGCAGGGGTACTTATATCTTTTAATGTGTATTAGTTGTATTATCCTCGTGTTTCTAAAATAAAAACAGAAATAATTATCATGTCTTGTACTTTACAACTAAATAAAATATAAAAATAATATTTTTTATATCTTCACCTCTAATATTTTTATAGTCCCTGTATTTATGTCCTTGTTCTTTTTTTCAGCAGCTACCTAAGAGTTTTTATCAGTGCAAAAAAGAAGAACAAAATAAAATTAAAGAGCATTTATTTTAACGCAAAAGTGATTAAAAAAAAAGAAAAAGAAAACAGAAAGTTGCCAATGACTTGACTTCTGGCATCAGTGACGGTGGGGTTCAATCGAGTGATATGTTTTCATGTGCAAGACAGTAAGAGAATGTTTCGGCAATAACGCATCAATTCAAACAAAGAATATAATGTCCTCTGCATATATATCATGAGAATTATGGCTGAAACCTATAGAAAAGAAAGAAAACCAATGACTAAGCACAAGCATGATAGTCTATTGTCCACGGCAATAACAAATAGATGAAACATTGCTTAGCCAATCATTCGTCAAGCTTGTTAATAACTTCTTACACATGATCTAGAGTCTTAACAATCTTTTAAAAATCTGAGTTTTGTAGGCTTTTGGGTGGGATTATTACGTAAAACAAAGTCATAATTAGCAGAAAAAAGTACAGATCTATATCCAATGATGGGTAGGCACATGGCTAAATAGCAAAATACATGACTCTTGTAGTCTTGTTACGTTTCTGATGCTATAATGTTAGATTTACTAGTATTTTGAATATTGTTCCATCATCACTGCGATGTGCACCCGGTCATCCACGCTGCATAAATAAATGAACCAAAAACTGCAGCTCGAAACTTGTTTTCTACTTCGAACATTTCTATTTTTGTTTTCTTCAAATCAAATTAGATCTCATAATGATAATTATAATAATAATAATAATAATTAAATAAAAATCCAAAGAGGATTCTCTGAATTCTGAAATGTGACCTACATAAGAGGCGGACAGGAACACATTAGTTAACACAAGGATACCTCCCTAGGCTGAACAAACGAACTCAGAGAACTTCTATTTTAATACTAATTCTTTATTAATACTTTATTATTAAATAACAATTATTTGACTGACATAAGGAAAGTAAAAATAAAAATAAAAATCATCGTACAATTACATAGTGTGGCAGTGGCACCGTCATGCCAAGACATCGTTTGTCGTTTACTCTATCTTTTTTTCTGTTTTATTTTATTTTATTTTTGTAGCGTCGTTTTCGATGTATTCAGCTTTCACCTCAATTGTACTCTTGCTTTTTACTTTTTACTATACTACCTTCTAAGCAAGAGCACGAAACGACAAGCAAAATAATGCATCAAGATCAAGGAGATGTATGCAATGGCTATATATAACACTGTTTACGATATGACGGTGTGTACCTGCGGAACAGAAAAAGATTACTTTTTTTCTTTCTTCTTTTTGGGACTTTTATTTTTGGTCAAAATCTTTGGGTCTTTAACAAGTGATAGATTTTTACTATAATGTGGTTCGGGATTACTTATGGGCTGTAATAGACCACTCGGTTCGAGCATAATAGGGCCTGTTGACTGTTTCTCCACCCCAAATATATTTTAATAAGTGTTTCTTTTAAGGATTTAATTTTAATACACTAATAATATAAATTTTACATTATCATCCAATTAAATCTCTTCTTTTATATAACTTTTTAAGTAGTAGAAGATAAAAATATATAAAAAAATTTTACATTGTCAATGTATTCCAATTGAAACCTTCTTTTAACTTACATGAGTTTTTCTTTTTCTTTTTTTCCATATATGCATTTTTTAAAATTGTTAGTTACATCATACGAGTCACTCTTATATTTGAACAGATCTTTTGCAAACATCTAATATTTGAATGCAATATTTAAGTATCTCTTTTTGCTTCTCCATGTTGTAAGCTTTTTTTAGTGCTTCAGCTTTGAAAGCTCTTCCAAGCACACTAAAATATAACATACTTTTGAGCCATCAGAAAAACAAAATCCTCACACCCAGAAAATAAAAAATAAAATGGAAAAAAGAAATCCAAACTACAAAATCTGTGCGACTAAGAGTTGGTTTCTTTCAGATTTTTAAAAAGGTGATAATAAAACTTAAATATCAAATATAACTGAAAAAACTAAAATCTGATTTTTCTTCCAAAAGCTACTATTTTTAGCTTCTATAGAAAAAACTTTATTCTGATTTTTTTAATTAAAAAAATGAGTTTGAACCAAAATACTCTCAAACTTACGAACTCCCAGTCTAAGGTTCAGCTACGAGGACAGATTTTATATATCGCAGTTTTTTTTTGTTTTGGTTTTTTGTTTTTTGGTCTGATTATATATCACAGTTTAAACCTTCAAAATCGTTGGCCAAAACAAAACCTGCTATAGCTTCACCAACAAAAAAGTAAAAACAATAATAATAATATTTTTTTTAATATATATACATATATAATGTTCTGTACCAATGCATCATACCCCAAGTATGATACATTTTTGTGGATCCCTCTACTCCTGCCCAACTCTGACCAATAACGCCTTACGCATGATATAGCCCAAAATCATCCCTTCTGTTTTGGTCGAAAGCCCAAAATCATTTCTAAACAGGACTGAGGACTGGGATGGATGACACACTAGTTGTGGGTCTCAGGTCCTCAGCCCACTGAACAAAAAAAGGGGAGAGGAGAGGAGAGGAGAGAAGAGGGGGGGGGGGGGGGGGGAATAAACCAGACAATGGAGTACAAACTACAGCACAATTTTTGAAACTACAGCACAATATTCAATGCTAACTAATAATTACATTTCTAAGCAGAATTTTCACATAATGAAAACAATCAAGATCACAAACCTAATAAAGTTGATCATGTCACATATAGCTACATGTCCCTTTGCACCATTCGCAGGAGATCTTGAACAATTTCTGACATTGCTGGCCGGAATTCAGGTTCACGCTGGAACAAAAACAATAAAAAGAGAAAAAAAAGAATTTAAATGATAGACAATAAGAAAGCTCTTTTAGCCACTATGTTACTTGAGTAGAAGGATAGGCTACATATGTTTTGCAGTCACATCAATATGATTCGTTCAAAGCTCTGCATACTAGTGACCCTTCTACGCCTTAGTTGCATATATTCCAATCAAACTAGGCAAAAGAAATTGAAGGGCATATATATCTGCCAGCAATGCAATGCATGCCTTAATGTTTGACCATGAGGGATTACATTTGTACAATGGAACCATGAGACAAAAAATACAACCTAGACATCACTTTTCCTATAAGTATCACTACTTTCTCATATTTTAGTGTTTGCCTGTTTGGCATAGTCTAGTGTTGGGCCGAAAATTACCTGTACACATGAAGAAACAATATCTGCAAATCGCGACAACGACTTCATAGGATAGGCTCCGTTTAAGCAGGGGTCAACCATTTTTGACAATGCATCAATGTCATGGAGTCGAGGGACTGCCCACCTGACCAAAATTTGCTCCCCACGAGGCAGTGACCTATAACGTGCAGTGACTTAGCCAAATACAACATTTTTATATATGCTTCTGTTCATCTTGTGTTATTACTGCAACTTATAATTAGTGATGGTTTCTAAATTACTAACAGGGCTGCTAACCTGTCATAGGATTTTCGGCCGGTGAGGAGTTCCAGCATTACAACTCCGAAACTGAAGACATCACTTTGGTGTGTATAACTTCCAGACTCGAATTCTGGAGCACTGTAACCATAAGCTGTGAGAAGTCGTCCTGATAACTGAGATAGATACACTATGGTTTGTCAGACAGAAATGTAGCAAGAGTAGAAGAAAAGATAAATTTATAGCTTAGGTTAAGCATTTTCTGTGCAGTTAAAATTCCGATATATCGAATAAAGTTCCAGAAATTTTGAGAACTGGAAAAGCTGGAACCTAAGTCTAATGTTTTTATTGTTTTATATCCTTCAGTGAGCTTAAAGAAACAGACCAATCATCCATTTGAGTACTTGGTATCACCTACTCAATTAATAGTTTTTTAAAATAAAAATTGCCTTGCAGGCATCATGGTTGTGCTGCACAGTGGAATGAAGTTAAATGAACCCCTTTCACACACCACACATATTCCATACCTTCAACTTTATTGGTTGAAATGTAAGACTAGCTTCCTCTTCACTCTGACCCTAAATATGTGATCATATATTTTTATACTTGTTTATGAATATCATGTTTTTTACGCCATTTATTCTATAATGTTCTATGGCACTCTAAGATCATTCAAGACATAGTTAGGAAGCCTAAAGGCACCAGAACTTCTCTTATGAGAAAACTACATATCAACAGAAAATGTAAAGCTGAAGAAATAAAAATGAAGATATACCTGACCAGCAGAGCCAGAAGATAGCAAAGGACCTAATCCACAATCAGAAACACGCACTTCCAGCTTGTCATTCAGAAGAACATTTGCAGACTTAAAATTTCGATGCACAATAGGTGGCTGAAAGTTCTCATGCAGATACCTTATTCATGGAAAAATAAAAGAAAAAACAAAAGAAAAGATGACTAAAGTTAAGGCAGTCCAAAAAACAACCAATGCCTTAGCCTAGAGCTGATAGTCTGAGATATAACCACTTTATGTGGATGGAGACTCAAATTTACATTATTTGCTGTGAAACATCCTTCCACATTGTAATACTAATAGCTAATAATAACTTAAATACAAAAGCTATCTTTCCATCCTCCAAATCAAGACAAGCTTTACTCCCGGACCAATATTATCTAGCTAATAGAAGGGAATTAGATTTTGAAAATTGTTTGCTAAACTCACTCTAAAGCTCTTGCAGCTCCAAGCGCCACCTGAATGCGTGCTTTCCATGTTAGTTTAATAGGGTGTTCATCATCCCTGTGCAGGGCATCATGCAGGGTCCCATTACTGCAATACTCATATACAAGTAGTCGTTGGCTATACTCAGCACAGTAGCCCATAAACTTTACAATATTGGTATGCTGAATTCTTGAGATGCTGGACACTAATTGAAGAAATTGTTCATGATTCTGCTCCATGGAAGCAGTGGCATCCAGTTTCCTCACAGCCAATAACTACAAGGATCATCCAAGAGATATAAGCAAGTGAAGCACCAGCATGGCAAGTGAACCCATGAGAATGAGATAGTAACAGTTCATGTCAGGAAAGCAAGGAAAATAACAGTTGTGTGGAGAGCCTTGAAAATTAAACAGCAGTGTACTGCTACGAAAACAAGGAAAAACCTATGAGGCACCCACCCAAGTGCAACACTCAGCATTCAATATAGTCACAATACATCAAGTGTCACAGTATTCCAACATTTGTAGGGAGGAAAGAACAGCAGTATGAATTTCAAACTCAATTTTCTTTCTGTATAAAGGATTGATGGGGAAGAAAGTTAATCAGGCGCATAAAGAGAGGAAACAACAAGTACCAAACGAACACAATCAACTTATCAAGCTCTCTCCCAAGGGATACCCCACAGCACAAAAAGACCAAAGGATAACTATGATTAAACACAAACAAGAAATGCATTGACAGATAACAGCGTAGCCAAGTTTGAGAGGCAATTAATACAAGAATGTCAAAACGTGAGCAGGTAAGCTGAAACATTAAGCAAAATGAATCCGTTATTAACAAATTAAAAATAGAAGAATATTACCTTCCCATCACGGAGCTCAGCCTTATAAACAGGCCCAAGTGTGCCTTCCCCAATATAATTTTCTTGGGAAAAGCTATTTGTATACTGCTGAAGTAATGCAACAGTATAAACTTGGATGGAATTTGTCACAACATTTGTTTCAGTTACTTTGGCAGGTATATCAGGATTTAAGATGACCTTCTCAGCAGGAATGGTTGGGAGAGGACTAGGCGGAGGCTGCAGGGGTGAAAGTTTGGAAGTGTCACCAGTGCTGATTAACTTGGAACCATGACTGTATTCTGAAGTTGCAAATGCTGTTTTCACATATTTTTCTTGTTCATCCTGAACCTTTGGAATCAAATTCTTTCTTCTATTTGGCACTTCATATACAACTGATGGTTTCTCAGCTGCTGCATTTGTAATTGCAAATAAAGATTGAGAGACTAATTCAGAACAGATTTTTTTTGTTTTAGGGAAAAAAAAAAGGGGGAAAGAAAAGAGCTCAGACTAAGATGAAGCAGATTTACCTTTCTCCTCCTGATTATTTGCTTCAAAGGAAGGGTCAGTGCATGTAGGTTTATGCAAAGGACTCTCAAAAACACCCACATCATGTTTCTTACCATTTTTCTTCTCTTGCCTTCTCTTAAAGCAACACAACATAAAAAGACAAACTCCTAATGCAATAAATATTAACAAACCAGCACAAGCAATCCAAATGATGTTCTTAGCTATGAAGGACTTCCTAACACTTGCAAGCAACGGTGCTGTCAAGGAAGAAGGACTATTTGCCACTTTCCAAGGTGATTTTCCAAGGGATGGAGGCATAGCTACAGGTGAAGGTGCTACAGCAGGTGATGGAATAACACTAGTGTTAAATGGATTCCCATCTTTTCTGCAAAGCACATGCCACCATGTTAACTAGAATAAAGGATCTGGAAATAAGGCTTTGAATTCACTCATTTATCCTAAAGCAATTAAAAAAAAAGAAAAGAGGAATTGAACCAAGAAAAATATAATTATAGTTCACACCATCTGGAATAAGAGAATTCTAGTGCAGTATTACCGATTTTTCTTGCTATTTCTCATATTGGAATAAAGATACAATAGGAAATTCTCCCATGTGACTTCTCCTTGAAAATCAAAATAATCACACTTGAACCAAGACTTCAAAAAAAAGGAAATTTGGCTAAAGATAAGACTTCAAAACAGAAAAAGAAATAATTGAAGTTCAAACATGCCTCACCTGAAAATAGAGATACTCAACAATTTCGGAGGAATAGGCCCAGAGAACAAGTTATTCTCAATATTCCTACATTATAAAAAATTTATAAGTTTAACTAAAAACATACTTTTGTACTTCCTATGCACTATTGCAGGATTTATTCATATGTCCGTGAAAAAGATACAGGTATAAGAATTGTACAGATCCAGAAGAGGCAGGTCCTGCAAAACATAAAGAGTCCCGGAAAGCTGATTGTTCTGCAAGTATCTGTAAGTGAACACATAAGTAATATAAAGAACATATCCTCGTTAAACAAAAAGAAAACTAGGTGCAAGAAACTTTACTCACAATGTGGTAAGGGATGATAAACTCCCTGTTGATGAAGGCAGCTGACCACTCAAGTTGTTACTTGACAAATCCCTGCAGCGTAGCAAATGATTTCCATAAATAATGTCTAGATTGATAACGTGGAAATGCCACTATCAAATAACAATGTGATTTAAAACCATTTTCTTACACATTGATCAAGAAAGCATATGAAATACATTTAGGATTTGTCCATTTAAAAGGTTAACACTTAATGATCTAAACGCAGAAAATTCTGTGTCAAAATGGAGAAACATATCATGAAAAAGTTTAACAGGTCAATATGGCAACATGAGACACATATATCATAGGAACTCACAAGTACATCAGTTGAGTTAGTAAGGAAAAGGCATCTGGAATGCTTCCATTTAACTGATTTCCTGAGAGACTCCTACATATTAGAAAGAAAGAAAAACTGGTTTGATTATAATTGTAGATATGGATATGGCAACAGATGATTACTAAACACACAGAAAGAAAACAAAATAATGAATTCAGAGATTAAAAAAGACAACGTACAAGCTCCTCAGAGTGGGAGGCAGAGTGAATGGAATGACCCCTCCAATGTGGTTGTTGCTAAGATCACTGCACAATTGAGAAACAGAAAGCTTCATTTATAGTGCAAATAATTACACAATTGCTGGTCAAGAGCTAAAATCTCACAATTAATATAACAAAACTGACAACTCTAATCACAAGTGAATTGGGGCAAATAGGAGCCTCTTCACTTATTTTCACTATCTCGATCAGATTAATTAACTCAAGTTAAATCACATAGGACATGGTTACTGTTGAGTTTAGTAATTCTAAAATACAAGAAACGTTTGAAGGTGTCATCAGTAAATACAAGGCAACATGAACCATAATCTTGAGAAGCAACACTTACATTTCCAAGATGGATGGAAAATTCAAATTACTGCCCAGCTGTCCACCCAAGTTCATACTTCCAAGTCTTCTGTCAACCCAAATATAAATTCTACTGAGCATTATCCAAGATGTTTTGTGTTCAGCTCTATCAACAAACAACTCTTGAAACACTAAATCATAAACATAACATTATCCTTTCAAACCAATCATCTAGAATATGCAAACAACAACGCAATACTATCCAACAACAGTATCAGAAAGGGAGAAAAGACAAACATGGAAGTGATGCTGGAGAAGACACAACCGACACCTTGCCACAGTTCAAAACATGGATCTCCTCCCACAGGCTTCCACCCTAGAAGAGGTGGTGAGCCCAGAGCAACATATAGACTATTGATTGCTGAAACTGTGACCATAACATAGTAAGAGAGATTAGTTAGTTCAGACGACTTCTGCACTCACAAACAGAACATGCATGATACTTAAATTAGGTGAGATTCCCCGCTGAATTTATCCCCATCAACTTTTAAAGTAAAACAGCCATATAGGAGTAATAATAAAAAGAAAAACGCTTGACAGCTTAAGAGGATTTTTTTTTTTTCTTTTGGTTTTCTTAAGCATCATAAATTTGAAAAAAAAAATTAGAAATAGAAGTGGGAAATGGGGAAGGCTGTACAATACCATCAACCACGTCAGTGTCCCCAACAACACAGAAAGTTCCCGCAAGAATAACCATCAACATGACAAAGATTCGAACATGCAACTCCGAATTCGTATAACCCATTATTCCTCGAAGAGGTCAGTCTCTAACACTGAAGTAAGAGGAGCTCCAAAAACTTGAAATTTAACCAGCACCGCAGAGCAAGACAAAGGTGGAAGCTTTGTCAAGAACTTGCGGTAATTCTGAGAAGGGAAACAGACCCTTTGGCCTTTTCAGAGAAGAGCCAAACAAAAGGGAAATGAGCTGCAGAGAAAAAAAATTGGCAGAAAAAAAAAAAGCTTTTTTCTTTTTATGGTATGGTGAATGGAAAGTGGAAGTGGGAGAAAAGGGTAGTTAGAAACAAAAATGAGGAGAAATGGAAAAGCCCTAAGGATGGTTGTACGAAGAGAGTAACATCATCCAAAGCACACATACAATACAGAGAGAGAGAGAGAGAGTGTGTCTGTGTCTGTGTAAGAGTGTGAGTATGTCAATATGTCATGTCCTGTTCTGCTATGCTTTGCTTTCTCTTTCTTTCTCTTCAAAAGAAGAGCAACTCTAGCGTTTTGTTTTTGAGGGATCATTGCATTCAAAAGAGAAAAATTCTTTTATTGAAATTGTGGATTTTGGGCTCCACCATCCGCCACATAAGAAGAACTGAAGAAGACAGTGCCAGTGACGGAATGACAGAATGATGGTATTTTATGCAGCACATGCAATAATTTATTAGATTTTTTTTATAACAAAATATTTTAGGCTGACAAAAAAAAAAGAGAAGTGTCGTGAGTGCAACACAAACATATAATATTTTCATATCATATATAAGAAGATAAATAAAATTATGAAGTTTATAAGGAAAAATAAATTGTTATGTCATAATATTTTTTGTCTTCTTATACACACTGATATATGTTATAAATTTATGTTGTATACAAAGCATTTTCCATAGAACAAAAATTACTTGAACAATCAAGTCAACCTATAATCGTGGAGTTTTAGGATGTGTATAAGAGTGAGTGTGTGATCATACCTAGGGTAGAGAGCCCCTAATTTTTAGCTAGGTTACCTCTTCTAAAACTTGTGTTGGATCTTTCTTAAAATAAAGAGATTTTCTCATGATTTAATACGAGATAGATGTACTTTGTATCTAGTGATATATTATCTAGATTTAGGCTAATGTAATATAATAGACCATCCCGAGAGATAGAGCCTTGCGTGGGTAATTAGTAGGGCACATTTACTTGAGCTCCTGGGGAGTGAGCTGAGGATTTTGGCCCATATTCCTGGTTCGGCATAAGTGTAACATACTAAAAAAAAACTTATATTTATCTCACCTCAAAAAGATGAGTAGGGTTTAAACCTGTAACTTATCATATGTGAGACCCTATCATACTCCACTCAGTCAATCCATTGGGATTTAAGAGTGAAAATAGATTAGGCTAGGCTAAACTACGTTATTTGCATTCTTAAAAAAATAGTTTGAGTCTAAACTTATTACCTATTATAGATTTTTTGTTTTATGGCCTTAATCTGACTTTTTTAAAAGTATGATCACCTAGCTTGACAACTTATTTAAAAACTTACTCGATAATAAAATTTTTTAATAAACCATAGCTCAAACGCTTAAATAGGAAAAGAAAATTTCAAAATATGTAAAAAGTATATCTAACCAAAGAGCCTTTTCAAAAAGTCATAGCATAACTTATCTACTAAATATATTAGACCAAATTATGTCAAATATCGACACAAAGGTCCTTGATGACCATGATCTATTTTCACCCCAACTAGGATTCATTAACTTATTAGATTTTTTTAATTGAATAATTTTTTTTTCTTTTGAAAAAATAGTGATTTTTTTAGGGGATAATTTTGATACTATCACCTACTAAGCAAGTAATTTTGATATATTTTTGTGTAAAAATTTTTTTTTGTTATTAAATTATATATTTTTAATTATAGGTTTTTTAAAAAATAGATAATCAAAATTTTTTATATATTTTTATGTTATTAAATTATAACATAATAATATATAATTGAATGTTTATATAAATTTTTTAAAATGAAAACGTATCTAAATTAAATTCTTATAAATAGTTTTACACTTTTATGCCACCAAACGCATGACTTTTAACATAATTATGATAGTAAGGGTTAAATATTTTTATTTATATAATCACATGTGATTAAATAATTATGTGAAAAAATTATACAAATAATTCATAAAATTAATCCATATTTTGTTTTATTTTTTAATATTATTATCATGGTTTTATATTGTAGTATTTATGAGATATAATGAGGGAAACCTTTTTTAGGTAAATCTAGGGCATCCACTATTGGAATAGTGGTTAATCCCTTTAAGGTGTACAGTTTATAAACATGAATTTTATTTTTGTTCATGAGACTTTCTCTATGCACACTATGAGAAATTGAATATCTAATTTAATACTTAAACAACCAAACTAGCTACAAAGAAGAAAACATTTTAGTCCATCAAAGCTTGACATTTCTTAACGAACTTGTTGCGGAGGTCAATCATCATAATTTTAGTGGGCTATGAATTTCTTATTTGCCACATTTAACATAAAATATTATTGGCCAGATTTAAAATCAAATATCATTATTACCATATTTAAATTTGTTTTTGGAAAGTCAACATAAAATTAAATAATTTTACTTAAAAATATATCAATAATCAATTAAATTTAAACGTATTTTTAATGAAACCCTTAGATTCTCCTTAAAAACAAACAAGTTATTGGTCTCTTAAAATAAAGAAAACCTTTTTTTTTAATACAAGAAAGTTTAGATTAGGGAAAAACTCGCCCCATGCAAGGCCAGGGCAAACCACCAACCTCAACGAGGATTTACGGTGGAATTATAGATCGCCTACCAACGCGTTGCCTAGAATTGAACCCAAGTCCTAGCGTAGAGGAGCGAAGGATCTGACCAGTTGAGCTACCCCGTATT
Organism: Dalbergia cultrata; assembly: GCA_031216105.1. Classification (NCBI taxonomy): domain Eukaryota; kingdom Viridiplantae; phylum Streptophyta; class Magnoliopsida; order Fabales; family Fabaceae; genus Dalbergia; species Dalbergia cultrata. The sequence continues at coordinate 580 of JAVHNL010000273.1, read as the reverse complement.
GACTTAAAATAAGGAAAACCTAAGAGACACAAATTCAATATCTATTTTTTTAAAAAAAATAAAGATGCAGTCATTATTATGATGAATAAATTTATTACTTTTGCTAAATCAACCCTATTGTTATCATATAATAAACAATATATATCTTTTTTTATTAAATAAACAATACATATCTACCAAAAACAATATATTTTACTTGCAAAATACTTGAGCACCAGTTAAAACAAAAGCATTGCCGAAAAAATCAACCAATGGCGTATCAGTCAAAAAAGTAAATCAATTAATAATTAAAAAGGAGTAATAACATTTATAATCTTATTTATTTTTATTTATATATTCTTTTGTATTAATTCAATAAAGGTTTAATCTATATATATTCTCGATGTAAAAATATTTTAGAAGGATATTCAAACATATATTTTTATTTCAACAAATTGAACCTAATAACCCACTTTCTTAAAAAGTTTTATGATTAGAAGCATTTGATTGGATATTATTAATAGCGCTTCAAAATTAATCTCATACAATAGTTGTTCTAGTGTTTGAATCGTAACATAAGATTCTACTCCAAACCCTTTTT